>JAMYWO010000182.1:0-50773 GCA_024220525.1 Cochliopodium minus
TTTAGAAGCAAAATCAATGTTTCTTGTTTTTGTAAACCCTGCTCCATCCCTCTTAGATAACTTGACTTCATTTACAAAAAATTCTCCTTCTAAAATAAAAACATAAACTCCATTACCTTCTTTTTTTAAAGGATAATTTACTGAATAATCCTTTTCAAAAGAACCAATATGAAACCAAGCATTTTGATGAATCCAAACACCGTCATCCTCTTTGTTAGGAGATAAGATTTGTTAAAATTCATTTTTGTTATTAATTATTTTGATTTGATCATATCTTGGTTCAACATTCATTATGTTTGGAGTTACACATATTTGAAGAATTTTATTGTGCCTTTACTTTTATTGTGTTCACAGTGAAATACTGCAGTTCCCGCACTCATTACTTGTATTTCTCCTTTTGCTATTACACTTTTGTTTCCTTTTGTATCTTGATGCAAGTTTTCTTTAAAAGGAATCGAAATTATTCCTTGTTTTCATGTGGATGTTTTGGGAATCACTAACTTAAAATAATTTGATAAATGGATGATATTTTCAAGTGAGAATTTAAACTTAAAGATGGAATCTTTTTTTCCCCTTTCTAAATTACCTTTTTCATCATATTATAATCTCTTTGCACAAAAATTCATTCTTTTGGTTTTATTTTAGTAAAAATAGAAAAGGAGTTAATTTTCTTTAAAAAAATTTACCTTTTAAACCATCTTTTTTTTGATTTTACTCTTTGTATTTGCTTTAAGGAAATCAAATTTCATTTTTTACTATTTTACATTAAAATTTTATCTATCTTTTTTTTATTTTTTCAAGAGATCCTTATCATGAATGTTGATATTGCTGTGGTAGAAAAAATCAGGAGCTCTCATCAAATGGTTTGGGGGATTATTATCTTGTACTTCTGCTTATGATAATTCTCTCTCCAAGATGATGAAGAAATAAGTTGCATCACATCATACAGTTTGTCCTGAGTTAAGATTTTTTTTTCAATTTTAATATATTTTTAACTGAAATATAATTAAAAGAAATAAATTGTGTTGAATCAAATTTTGCAGTTTGAATTTAAAGATTGATTCATTTAATTCTTAAAGAATGAAAGAGAAAATTTTTACAGGAACCCCAAAAAATATCCTGAAATAGAACAAAGACATTTGGATATAATTGTAAAGTTAAAAAAAAAAATTAATAAAATAAAATAAATAGAAAATTCTATAGAAAAAAAAAAATGAATTCAAAATTGATTTTAAATTTATTGATCCTCATCTTATGCATCCATATTTCTTCATCTTGGAGAATGGTGCCAGAAAATCTTCAAAATACATTCCAGACGGGAAATGTAGTGAATATCCAAAAGAATATAACCGCCAAAAACATCATGCAAGTTGGAGATAGCTTCATTGAAAATTTATCACATCCATCCATCTTATCAAATAATGGAAATATATTTGTCTTTGTAAAGAAAAAAAGTAAAAAATTTGCTGAATTTTGATTATTAAAAACATTTTAAAAGAGGGAACAACACGGATCATTTGTAGTTGCTGACAAAAATCTCAATAAACTGAGCACAATCACTTTTACATTGCATTTAGGAATTAACCTATATGTGACAGGGAAAGCATTGTCACAAGACAACAACACTATTTTCATTCTGTATAACTACTACACAAATAACAATATGAATGTAACTACATATCTTGCTAAATGCTCTTTGAACGCTATTTTGGTACATTGTTCAAGTAGTTTTGAAATTTCACAAGGAGCAGCATCTACATCTTTAGTAAAAATATTCATAAAATTTGAGAAATTATTCGTTTTATTTTACATCATTTTTTAAATTAAGTACCTTTTAGTTGACCAAAACAATAATGTCTTTTTCTCTCAAAACTTCGAGCACCATACAACCGTTTATTCCGTAAGCGGAAAAGACTTGAAATTCAACTGGAAACAAAATTTCAACGTTTCCATTTACAATCAAGCAGCATACCCTCCCAACTTGGCCTTCACCGACAGTGGAACATTAGTCTATGTTTTCAGCCAAATTGATATTTACACAAACTTTTCTTCTTTACTTCTTTCTCAAATAAACTCTCAAACAGGTACATATTTTTATATGTTAATTAAATATTTATTAAATTATTTTTTTAGGACAAACTTTGAGCACTTTAAATATCACCGACAAAGTTTCTTCGAAGCAAGGATTTCACAATGTACAAAATGTAGTTTCCATCAAAAATAGTATCGCTTATTTTTGCAATTCGAATTACCCGAACTTTTTCCCGTCTACCTGTTTTGGCGTTAACTTGCAAACTAACAGTGTTCTCTTTTCTTTACCCATTCAAAGTAACTATTCACAAATATCGGGAATAGATATTGATGGTTACATTTTTTCAGATTTTAGTAAAATTTTATTTAAATCTTTTTTAAAAAATATTAGGAAACTTGATAATTACATCTTCTTATATTGGTTATTCTAGATCAACACAAAGTGTAAATCCTGCTACACAAAAAATCAACTGGTCTTTAGATTTTGGAACTCCCATTGGAGAATTTTTGTCTATTGATGGAAATGGAGTTCTCTTTTTTTGTAATAAATAATTTTCTTCCTTTTTTTTTTAAGTTTTACTAATTCTTTATTTTTTATTGTAGCTAGCTGTTCTTACCAAAATATTTTTGGGATCAAAAATGGTAACTTTGTAGCTAACATCACTATCCCAAACATGATGTGCCCTGACTCCTACACCAACCCAATCATCTCTGACGATGGATCCCTTTACATCGCTATACCAGGTGGAAGACATGCTCCAGGATACATTGTCAGATTTGATTAAACTTTAAACTTTATTCAATAACAATTAAAGAATTGAAAAAACAATTAGAAAATTGAAATTTTATTTTAAATAATAAAAAAAATTAAAAAAAAAATTGTAATCAATTAATTACCAAGAGAATGTCCACATCTGAAGATGAATTTCAAGTGGAAAAAGTATCATTGAAAAGACCAGGCTCCCCAAAGAAAAAATCACCCGCCAAAACACCCACTAAAAAACCAAAAACAAAAACAACAGGACAAAAACAATTGCCTAGTTCACCAAAGAAACCAAAGAAAAGAGCAAAGCCTGGAGTTAAAGCATTGAGAGAAATTAAAATGTTACAAAGATCTTATGATTTATTGATTCCTAGGCTCCCATTTGCTCGTGTGGTTAAACAATTGGGTGAACAATATTCAAGCAAAAGTTTTAGATGGCAAGCAGAGGCAATTAATGCATTACAAGAAGCTGCAGAAGCATATTTGGTTAATATATTCAATATCCATTCTTTGTGCAAAACATATATAATTCAAAATATGAGTGTATTTTCAAATTATATATAAATCAATTTATCAAAAATTATTCCCAAAAACCAATTTGCAAGATACACCATCATATTCATTCTATATCTATAATTTTCTAATATCATCCTATAAAAGGTACATTTATTTGAAGATACCAATTTATGTTGTATACATGGTAAAAGAGTCACTATCATGACAAAGGATATCATGTTGGCGAGAAGAATTAGAGGACCTATTGAAGCGATGTTTTGATATATGTTGAATAATTTGAAAAATTCACATCAACAAAAAAAAAACTATTATCTCAAAAATTTGGAATTCAACAATTCAAATTAAGACATTTTGGAATGTATTATACTCAATTAAACTAAATAAAATTAAAATTTATTTCATTTTTATCAAACTCTAATTCAAATCTGATATTATAATGACGTAATTGAAAATTTAGATGATTTTATCAACCATTATTGAAATTTATTGTCATCCTCCTTTATAATTTTTGATCAATTCAACAAATTTTCAATCCATTTATTGGAATATATGATATCAGTTCATTATATTCAATTAGAGTTTATATATTTGGGAAATATCTTGGATTATTTTGAAGATGGGTTTGGAGTTTTAAATAATATATGATCTCTTTTAGTTTTTTATATTTTTCTCAAATTCGAATTAAAATTTATTATGCATCTTACTCTATTGGTAAGAAAAAAAAAACTTTTTTTTTTATATATTTTAATTAATCAAATATAAAATATTCATAATAAAATATTATATAAATAAAAAAAATGCAAATTTTTGTAAAGACTTTGACGGGTAAAAAAAAATATTTATTACCATTTATTTCTATAAATTTATTATCCATTTAATTCAAAACCTATCCATATAATAAATATATTCCTTTGATACATAAAAAAACTCTTTTTTTTTTATCAATATATAAATTCTTTTGAAAATATTCAGGTAAGACCATTACCCTTGAAGTGGAAGGATCTGATTCCATTCAAAATGTCAAGCAAAAGATCCAAGATAAAGAGGGTATTCCACCAGATCAACAAAGATTAATTTTTGCAGGAAAACAATTAGAAGATAACAGAACTCTTGCTGATTATAACATCCAAAAAGAATCTACTCTCCATTTGGTATTGAGATTGAGAGGTGGTAAACAAAAAAAGAGAAAAAAAAAAGATTACAAAACCCCAAAGAAGCTCAAAAAGAAAAGAAAAAAAAAAAAATTTGCAATCCTTGACCACTATAAAATTGAAAAGGATGGATCAGTTAAAAGAGTAAAAAGACAATGTCCATCTGAAGATTGTGGTGCAGGAGTTTACATGGCTGCTCATAAAGATCGTCAATATTGTGGAAAGTGTGGTCTTACATTTAGATTTAAAACCAATGAAAATTAAATCCATTTATTAAATTATATAAATTATACGTATTATAATTAATTTTTCTAATTTGTTATCCAAAAAATATTTGAAATTCCCAATCATCCAATAAATGATTTAAAAATGTAAGATAAAATAAACAAAATCTCAAACTTGCAGTAGTATCTTGATCTTTATTAACGAATTTCATCCCATTTGACTTATATTATCAAAATTTTTTTTTATTGAAGAAAATTTGAAATATTCTATTTGATAATTGAATATTATCGATAATAAAGGTATCCACATTGACATTATTGATTTAAAGTTCACCAAAGAATCTTTTATTCACCACATGTTGAGTGAATTTGTCAAATTTGCTCATCAAGATAGGTTTTTTTAAAGATTTCTTTTGGAAATTTAAAATAAAAATAATTATTTTAAAAAAAAAAAGCTTTCTTCTGATCACAAGAGTTTACTACTAAACTAATTAGAAGAGGCAAGAATAAATTATATATTAGTCTCTATTTATAATGCCAACTTTTCTTTATTATTTTTGGTAAAAAACATTAAAAGGATGGGGAATGAGAACTCAAAATTAAATCTGGATTTCATTCTTTATGACATTCTCATCAATCGAAGGGGTCTGAGAATATTCCTCCAACAAATGAGAGAAGAAAGTATGAATTTTGGGGAAGATATCGACATAATGCAAACCATTGTGTTTGAAATTGAAGAGGAAAGAGAAATAAATAAGAGAGAAATCATAGAGAGGAAAAGTTCAATATTTTGGAGCAATAAACCTTTAATAATGATGATGAATTGGAATAATATGTATTCTCCTCTTTTGGGTAAATTTGAATATATTAAAAGATATTTTTTTTCATTTGATCTTTTCATCTTTTTTTGTTACAATTTAGGAATGATCTTTAAAAAATGTGATTATCTTGATTTTCAATCTTTAGTGAGGGTTTGTCGACAATGGAGAAAAGTAGCTTACAATGAAATTCGTTCTTTCATTCAATCAGTTAAAAATAAAAAATACATTGTCAGCCGAGCAAAATACCTCCAAATTTCAGGTCCCTATTCCTATCGAACGATAAAGGAAATCAAAAATGATTACTTTTCGGAAATGTTAAAAGAAACGACTGACCATCAAAGTTTTGAACGTAACCTCCATCAACTCCAGTCTGTTTATGAATTGAGAGGTAATTTTTTTTTAATAAATTTAAAAGTTTTGTTTTTTATTAAAAAAACAAATTCCTTTTTTTTAAATGATAATTTAGAAGAGAATTTGGCTTACATTATCAGTTGTATAGTGAAAAAAATTGAACGAGCACATTTTAATGGAGTTTCACTTGGAATTGTTAGACTAGAAGATATCAAGATTAGTTATGATGGCATTGTTTCTCTTATCTATTCTGGTGCAGTTCATACACAATATAAACAAGTTTGTGATCAAGATTATATTGAATTATTTAATAAGTTATCCATTAGTTTTCAATTCACAAATTTAAAAAATTTGTCAAGAGATTTAAGCAATAAAATATTAGGTATCAATAAGATTCGTAGACATAGATTTTTTTCTATTAGGTCAACTTCAAAACAAATTTCTGAGATTGTGAAAAAATGGTAAAATCTTATAACCAAATTAATTTTATTTTATTTTTAATTTAATTTTTTAGTTATCAAGAATTTTGGAAACCGAAACCAACTTACTACAGTGGAGGAGGAGGAGGCGGTGATGGAGGAGGAGGAGGTGATGGGGGTGATGGAGGTGGATAAAAAGAACCAAAAAAAAACTTCAATATTTTTCTATTAAATAAAAATTAATTAAAAAATAAAAAAAAAAATAAAGTTAATTTTATTTTTTATTTTAACGTTCAATTCAATATTGCTTTCTCAATCACCTCCAAATCTTTCCAATGATTTCATTGCTCAAATTCAAATCACCTCAAGAATAAATGAATCGACCATAACTGTCTCTGAACAAAGATATGAGGATTTCACTAATGGAAAAAGAAAACTCATCAAATACATAGGACAAAATTTAACCGAAGATTTGCAGCTCTATCCAAATGTAAAAGATATTAAAAAAAAAAAGAATATTTGTTCTTAAATTTCTTTACTTATATTCACCAAAATTAATAATCATTGCAATTATAAGAAAATTGAATATCTAATCTACAATAACAATGATTGCTACAACGGTATTTTCTTTTGAGAATCAAATTTATTACATAAAATTTACTTTGGGTTTAATTCCAATTATCGATCAATTTTTTCATTATTTAATTTTAAAATCTATCATTTTTTTTGAAAAACGAAATAAATTACATTATTTTTAGTTTCTTTGAATGGATTGATGACTCCATATTGGTCTTGGGTTCCATCAACAAAGTATAATGGAACATGTGACTACAATGCGATGACAGGTACCAAATACTCAATCGAAGACAACGATAAAGTTATCACCCTCTGCGTTTCTTCAAAGAACCTTCTCCCTCTCTATTTTAGTTTCATAAACTTATCATTAAATTCAAGCAACTTTTATTATTTCATGCATTATCAACCGGGTCAAGTTCCTCTTCCTTACTTTAACGTTCCTTCTCTTTGTAATTAATTAAAATTAAAAATGAGGAGTTTCTTTAAAAAAATTTTTTTTTTTTTTTTTTAAAATTAAATACAATTTTAATTAATAAAAACCAGTCAAACAATAAATATTTTTTTGACTTCTTTCACTTTTGTTTTACAAAAAGGGCAACTATTGTTCAAGAAACACTTTGAACATTTCAAGCAACATCCCACATGAGCACAAGGAAGCAAAATAGAGTTGCAATCACCCCCAAAGCATATTTTGCATTCTTTATTTATAAAATTGTTCAAATTATTGTTATTATCCAAAAAAGATTCCAAATTATCTCCAATTTTAATTTGTTCTTCTTTAACTTCTTTAAGTTTTTCTTTTAAAATGTTTTTTAATACATTTGTTTTGTTTGTTTGAGTTATTATTTGGTTTTTTTGGATGAGCAGTTGTTGGTGCATCTCGTTGATTTGATCATTCTGGTTTTTAATTTTGTTCTCCTGTGCTTTTATTTGTTGTTCACTTTGTATGATCCTGGATCTAAGATACTCCAATGTCTGATTCTGAAGTTTTATCTCCTCATCTTTTTGTTGTTTCGTCTTATCAAAATCACTGCAAAAATTTTTTTATTTTATAATTTATAATTAATAATTTTTAAATTATTAATTATTTATTAATTATTTTATTAATTTATATTTTTTGACGAAATTAATTTTTTTTCACCTCAACATGTTTTGAATAGTAATTTTCTCCTTCTTCATCTTCCTCTCCAAATCATAACATCTGGTATCTTTTGCTCTGCACATCTGCATTAAATCCTCCTTCTCCCTCATCAATCTCTCAATCTTGACCTCGCATTCCCATAAGATTTTTTCTTCTCTGAATTGATTCTGTGATTTTAAATTCTCCTCTCTCTTTTTGAAATCATGAATCACCTTTTCCTCCATCTGCTTGTACTCCAACATCATCATCTCCAGCTTTTTGTTGTGGTCTTTTTGATCGATATAATCTTTGTATTTTTTATAGGGCATGAAGATGCAGCCCAGTATCGATTTGTTTTGGAGGCTTTCTTCGTCAAAATCAATCATTTTTTTTATTATTTTTTCTTTTGAAGGAAATTTCGTTAAAAAATCATTTTCATCACTATCCTTTGGATTTATTTCTTTTTGATCTCAAGGAATTAGATTTTATTCTTGAAATCTGTCAGTTTTTTATCAAAATTTACCAAACAGGTCGTCTTGTACAAATTTAAACATAAAATCACCAAAAAAAAATCTTTTAGGATTACCCTGAAAAAATATGGTTGAATCATCCCTCATTTGATCAAAAAATGATTTCAAACAATTTTATTTTTATTTTTAATTTTTTTATAATTTAAAATATAAAATTAAAGAAACGTGTTCTAAGATTGAAAAAAAAAAAATCATTCAAATCAAGAGTTAAAAAAGAGGTAAATAAATCAGTTCTTTTTTAATTTGGGTTTAGGATTAGTATTAAAAACAATAGGAGGAGATCTCCTGCTGATCATTATAAAAAACAAAAACAAAACGCCAGGAACAACCAAAAGCAATAACAAATAATTTGAAGAATCTCCATTATCAAAATTAAAAGGAGAGGAGCTTTTTTTATACGAGGAACTTTCAAAAGAATCTTCCTCTACATTACGATCATTTTTCTTGTGGATGTTGGGTGTATCTGTGAAATCAATGAAACGAGCATCTATTGGACGTTCAACGAGCCCACCTGGCACGTTGTTGGATGGGAAAGAAGTTTCAAAGTAGATTCGGTTTCCAACAAAGTATTTACTGGGTATTTTGGAAAAGTCCAAACTGAATTCAATCGGATCAAATCCTATTAAATTAAGATTAAATTAAAATATTAAAATTTTATTTTATTTAAATTTTTTTTTAATTTTTATTTTTATTTTTTTTAATTTTTCATTTTACCTATTATTTGATTTTTGGTTAGGTTTTGAGAATTGGTTGCGTTCTGTTCAGCGAACCACACAAAGTCATATATTTTTTGTTGGATGTTCCAGTTACGATAAGGACTTTGTGAAGATATCGCAAACTTTGTGTTTCCCATTCTCACAAAGTACTTTCAAAAAAAAAATTGAAAATTAGAAGTTAAAAATTTAAATTGGATTTTTTTAAAAATATAATACTAAAATAGAAAATTAAAAATTAAAATAACAACATTTTAAACCAAAATCTGAATAATTTAAAAATTTAGAAATTAAAATTAAAATTTAGAAATTAAAATTAAAATTTAGAAATCAAAATTAAAATTAAAATTAAAATTAAAATTAAAATTAAAATTAAAATTAAAATTAAAATTCAAATTAAAATTCAAATTAAAATTAAAATTAAAAAATTTTAAACTTAAAAAATTAAAAGTAAAAATATTAAAATTGAATGTTAAAATAAAAAGTGAAATTTTTACAGTAAAACCATCATTGGTTGGATAATTATCTACATCAATACCTGTCATGTTTGAAAAGGTACAGTTGATTCGGTAGTAAAACTGCATACTCTCTTTTTTGTCGGCGATGAAGCAGGGAGGGTCGCTGAAGAGGACGGTTGGTTTGCAGTTGGGTTGGGGAGATGTGAGGGTGAGGGAGCATTTTATTTCTCTGCTGTCACAGTTCGGTGATTTGAAATCCAATGGGCATTTACAATAATTTTTGGTGTTCTTGTTTAAAAAATGAAAAAAACAATATAAATACAAAAAAACAAAATTTGTTAATGAAAAAAATAAAATATTTCAAAAAAACAAAATTTGTTAATGAAAAAAATAAAATATCAAAAAACGACCCTTGTTGAAAACTTTTAATAATTAGCGATTTAAAAAAGATTAGGTATTTTCGAACAGTTTAAGATGAAATAAAATAATATTTTACAAATAAATTTTAAATTAAAACTCTATAAAAATTATATTAAAATTAAAATTTAAAAATAAATTCTAAAAAAATTTTGTTTACAGGAACGCTGCAAGCATCGATGCAGGGATAACGAGTATATGTACAAAAAGTAGAGTTTAAACAAGAAGAAAACCAATAAGTACAAGACCCAGCAGGAGGACATGTCGATTTGATAACGTTACATTGAGTGAGGGAGGGATTGTAGACATAAGGAGTGCTGTTTACCACTTGTCCTCCGCATTGGAGATTGGAGGAGACGCAGTATTTTTGTTTATTGGCTGTTGGGATGAATGTGAAAACATACTTGTCATTTGTAGATCCACAAAGCCTTTTAAAATATTTGAAATTTATTTTTAAAAATTTTGGATTTTTTTTTTTTAAAAAAAAATTTCAAACAATTTTTTAAATTGTTGATTAAATCATTCATTTTTTTTAATTTAAAAAAACATTTTGTATGTTAAATTGTTTTAACAAAAACTATTTTTTTTTTTGATTCAACCATTATTTAATATTTTATTTTATTTTATTTTATTTTAGTGGATCATTTATTCAATTATTATTTCGGAAAATTTTTTACATAGAGTTGATGTGGCATTCACTTTGAAAGTTATTCGGAATTTGATTGATGGGGGTATCTTGACCATTGCAAGAAACCTCTTTCAACTCACAATTAGTGTCCGAAGTAGATGTGTAAAAAGTAGTGTTTCCTATGAAAATTTTTTATTTTTATTTTTATTTATTTTTAAATTTTTTTTTATACCTCCAAAATCTCCGCTGCACATCACTTTTTGTATATTACAATTCCTATAATCTCCATTGTATGAGTTTGTATTATTTATATTCCATTGCACTACAGAGTTCCCTTGTTTGCAAAGCATCTATGTAAATTAAATTTCAATTCAGTGAATAAAATAAAATTAAATTTTTTTTACCAATGCAGGAACACATTCTTTCTTTGTACATACATACTATATTTGGTAATATAAGGTTTATTAGAATGAATTTTCATTTGTTAACAAATTATTTTTCCCAATAAATAAAAAGGTAAAAATAATAAAGGAGATGTTACTTCATATGGTTCATTTATTCCAACATTATTACATACTCCATCTTTTCTTGCATGATTTTCATTTACATCTTCTTCTATATCAGGTGTATATCTATATTCGTAGCTATTTGGTGGCATTGCCATTCTATCTGTTCTAGTTGTGGATGATGCCAATCTATCTAGCATCTTGTTGAAGGAATTCCTCATTATGTTCAATGATTTCATCAACTCTTCTTTTGATGGGATCTTCATCTCAAATGCATTCGTATATACAATGAATATCTGCAGAAATAGCAAGATCAGAATGATATATTTGTTTTTTGAGAAATACATTAATTTTTGAGCAGTATCTTTTCCAATATTTTATTTATTTTTGAATTATCAGATATGATTTCACTCGAAATCATAATTTTGTTCAAAAAAGAACTTTTTAGGAAACTATTATTTCAAAGAATTCCAAAATTTTGAAAAATATACACTTGATTGTAATTTTTCAAATTTACAATCAAAAAATATTACAATCCCAATTAAAGATTTTGAAAATTTTCTTGTAATTATGTTGCAAATTTTAAACAAAGAAAATTATGTTGCAAATTTGAAAAAAAAAAAATGAAACTAAAAAGTTCCTTAGTTCTTGATTTTGAAAAAGAGAAAATCAAAAATGTTGTAAACCAAAAAAGGAAAAATGTTGTAAACCAAAAAAGAAAATCAACTAAAACCCCAAAAAAGGATATTCAAAAGAAATTGAAAGTTGATTTCTCCAAATTTGAAACAGATCCTGACCTAAAAAAATTTATCATACATGCAGAAAGAACAAGAAAAGACATTGAAAAAAGAAAATATACCATAGAGGAATCTATTATGAGAAATGAAAAAGATGGAATCAAAGAATTATTTCCCTTGATGAAGGATAAAACAATTAAAGATTTTTTTGAGGGAAATCAATTTCTTTCTGAGATGCAAACATTTTTGCAAGATTTACAGAGAAGAACTGATCATAAAATGTCAACTAAAATGAAACATTTAAACTATATCTCCATACTTTTTGAATGGTACAAAGATCGATTTGCTAAAAAACGAGAAATTGAAGCAATTAGACAAGCAAATTTTCTTGTTAAAAATCTCTATTGTTATTACGCAGATGAACTCTCATCAATTAAAAAAGAACAAGAGGAGGCTGGTAAATTAGTTGAAATGATGTTTGAGGACGAATTATCTCAAAATTAAAATTAAAAATAAATAAATTCTATTTTAAAGAATCTTTTTATTTTTTCGTATCATATCATATATATTATGTTATGATTTGTTTTGATTCATAAATTTGTCCAATTCAACAAAGATATTTGAATGATATTTAATCCAAAAAAAAAATTTTCAACATATATATTTTCTTTTTTAAATCATATAATAACAAAATTTTTTATAAATAAACAAATTGAACTTTTATAGAAGAGCTTTCAACATTGAGGCTTTGAGTGTAGTCTCCCACCACACAAATAACACACTTTAATCATGAGGGTTTTCTCATTGATCTGAAATATTTGTCAACCAATCTTTCAAACAAACAAAAATTCTTTTGGTTTTTATTTAAAAGAAAAAAAAATTTTTTTGGGGTGTTATTTGAAAATTGAGGAATTATTTTTTTATTTGATTTCATTTTTTTTCCTTTGAATCCATAAATAACCTCTTCATCTCTTTTTCTTCCTCGACAGTAGTGAGGCAACAACCAATGGTGGAAGGAGTACACGTCCCATCAAAACAATAAGAATCCTGGGCATTTCTTTCCAATAAATTCCCAGGGACCTTCCCTCCCTTTAAAGTACCCAAAGGAAATAAATTGTTAGAATTACAAGTTGTGGTTCCACAATTATTAGGAAATGATAAACATCTTCCTATTGTTTGATTAGTACAACATCCTCCACTACATCCTGGTAAACAAGTTGCTTGGCAAGGAAATACTTGATATGGGCTTTGATTGAAGCAGTTGCATTCACTTCCGTTGTTCATTACCTTGCAAGTACTGTTTGTTATGTTTACGTTTCCTGTGTAGACGCATTCAAAGCAGATGTTTCCGTAAGTACAGCATGAAATTGTGGTTTGAGCAAGAATAAAGGTAAATAATCCGAGAAAAATAGAAATCAAAAATAATTTCATTTTTTTATATTTTCTAAATTTTAAAAGAGAAGACTCAATGGATATATAATTTTAAATATTTGTCCAAAATTCTCAACATAAATTTTCACATTCAGTTTCTGAATAGTACAACAAGAAATTTTTTTGAGGACTTCACAAATATATTATCAATAAACACTGTAAATGAAAATAAAAAAAAAGTATAAGGCACAATAACCAAACATTTCATCCATATCCATTACTACAAATGATGGAGGATAAGAATTAGAATTATATCATCTTCAGTTTTGATTTTCAATTCATTATTTTGCTGAAAATATAGAAATATATCACCAAATTTCCTCAGATGCATAACACATGAAAGAATCTGAGAATGGATAGATAAATGATAATCCTTTCAATATATGAATTTATAATTCGATATCATTGAGAAATATTTTTTTGATTGAAAATATATTTTTGAAAAAATTTCAATTCAACTTTCTATCAAAGCTCAAAAAAATGTTTCCATTTAGGACAAAGATAATTTTTGCACTTGTTCTCCTTCGAATTTAAAAAAAAAAAAATTGTCAAATAATCCACCTTTTGAGAATAAGGGGTAAATAATAAAAGTTAAAATCCATCTTTATCCTTCTATGATCGATTGAATCATTGATAAATCCAAAAATTAATATCATATTCTTAAATTCACCTCTTATTTTTAAAAAGAGATAGCCAATAAAATCAAATAATATGAAAGAAATGAAATCAACATCAACATCATGCTTCTCTCTTCACACTATTGTATATTATGGTAAAAATTGATATTTATTTTAGCTGAATAAATAAATAAAAATAATATTTGATTTTATATTCAAAACAAAAGAAAATGGAGATCTATTTTCTTTTGGAATCAACAGTTTCGGACAATGTGGCTTGGGGAACACAAAAAACAAAAACATCTTAAAACCGACTAAAGTACTCAACAATCCAAACATAAAGTCGATAATATTAGGTGTACATAATTCTTTTTATTTGGAAAGTAAAAATCAAAAACATCTCCAAAATAAAAATTTAAATTAAATTTTTTGATAGAAAATGGAGATTTATATGGTTGTGGTAAATTTATTTTTTTAATTTTTTTTTAAATTTTTTTATTTTTAAAAAATTTTTTGAATTTTATTTTTTATGTACAGGTTATAATCCCAACGGACAACTTGGGATACCCAACAATAATAATAGCCAGTACAGATTTACTTATGTTACTTCCAACGTAAAAAAAGTGTTTGCTTCGTACGAATTCACCCTCATACAAAAAGGCAAAAAATAAAAAAAAATTCAAAAAAACTCAAAAAAATAAAAATTATGAAATTTCTTATTAAAGATGATGGGAAAATATATTTCAGTGGACTGTGGAACGGAATTAATAAACAATCTATGGGTTTCACAGAACTCAAAATAGAAGGTGTCGAGTCGTTTTCGTGTGGAGGGTATCATGCATTGTTCATAAAATGTAAATTTTAAAAAAATAAAAATTTGAAGAAAATATTTAAAAAAAAACAAAAAAAAAAAAAATGATAACAAAATGATAACAAAATAATCAAGAAAATAAGATAAATAAAATGAAAAATAATAAAAAATAAAGAAAAATAATAATCAAAAAAATCAAAATAATCAAAATAATCAAAATAATCAAAATAATCAAAATAATCAAAATCATCAAAATAAAATATTTTTAGATCAAAAAATAAAAAATAAAAACATTTTTTTGATTAATTGAAGATAATAAGGAAATATGGAGCATGGGATCTAATGAATTTGGACAGTGCGGATTCGAAAAAAATATCAAGTTTGTATCAGATCCAAGGTTGGTGACGACTGACAAAAATGTTATTTCTGTTTGTTGTGGATATCACCACTCCTTCTTCCTAACAAGTTAAAAAATAAAAATAAAAAACAAAAAATATTCTAAAAATAATAATTAAAAACAAAAAATAAAAATGTAACAATAAAAAAACAAAAATTATAAAAAAATAAAAAATAAAAAATAAAAATTTTAAAAAATTAAATTATAAAAAATAAAAAATAAAAAATAAAAAATAAAAAATAAAAATTTTAAAAATTAAATTATTAGAAAATAAAAATGGAGCAACTCTTTTGAAATGTTTTGGGAAAAACGATCATGGGCAGTTGGGACTCAATCACAAAATGACACAGTTTGGAATACAAACCATCCATGGGAATTCAAACATACTTTCTGTACATTGTGGAGGAGATCACTCCTTCATTCTAAATAGTAAAAAAAATAAAAAAAAAATAAAAAATAAAAAATAAAAAATAAAATAAAAAAAATAAAAAATAAAAATAAAAAATAAAAATGTAAATAAAAATAAAATAAAAATTAAATATAAAAATAAAATAAAAAAATAAAAATAAAATAAATAAAATAAAAAATAAAAATAAAAAAAAACAATAAAAACAAAAATAATAAATAAAATATAAATTTTTTTTAAATTTTAGATGATGGAAATGTTTTATCTTGCGGTCGTAACGACTTTGGGCAGCTTGGACTTGGAAACACGAACAGTTGTTCTATCTTTTCCAAAACCAATTTATCTTCTATCTTGTACATCACAACTGGATACTTCCACACCATGTTCATTAATGGTATAATTATTTAAAAAAATTTGTTTATTTTGAATTAAAACAAATTATATTATTCAAAATTATTTTTTTAGTAGAAATTTTCAAATATTTATTTTTCCGTTTTACATTTTATTTTTTAGTTATTTTTTATTTTTATTTTTGCATTAATTACTTTTATAATTTTTATAATTTATTTTTTAAATTTTATTTTGTTATTTTTATAATTTTTTGATTTATTTTTTAAAATTATTTTCATATATTCCGTTTTATTTCTCATTTTATTTTTTATTTTTGTTTTTATTTTCATTTTGTAAATTTTTTTTATTTCTAATTTTATTTTTTATTTTTATTTTTATTTTCATTTTGTAAAATTTTTTTATTTTTATTTGTTTATTTTTTATCAGACAAAAAAGAAATATTGGCTTGTGGATCGGGAAACTCTGGAAGATTGGGATTAACCGACGAAAAAGACAGGAACGTTGCTTGCAAACTAGATGTAAAGGAGATCAAAATCATCCAAAATTCCAATTACTACAGTCAAACCTACAACGTAAAAAATGGCTTTAAAAAAAAAATAAAAAAAGTATGTATGTTTACTTTTAATTTTGTTAGGAAGAGCTAGAAGTTAATTTCATTTTTGAAATGGTAAGAAAAAAAAATATTCAATTTTGTATTTTTTAACCTTAAAAATTAAAATAATAAAAATAAAAAGAATATATAAATAAGTTGAAAAAAACTTTTAAAAAAATAAAAAAAAAATATTAGAGATCAAAAAAAATATAAAAAAAATGTTGAATTAAAGAAAAATAAATAAATATGACAATTAATAAAAAAATAAACAATTAAATGGTAAAAAAAAAAAGAATAAAATGATATAAAATAATTTATTCTTCAAAAAAAATTTAAAATAAATTTAAATTAGAAAAAAAAACATTGATCAAAAAAAAACTTTTTCAAAAATAAGAACAAATGAAAGATAAATTTAAAATAAAATTCTTTTGTTCTTCAAAGAAAATAGAAGGAGAAAAAGAGAAAAAGGTGGAGGTGAAAAAGAAAATCGACTGCGACAAAATCCTGAAGGAAATTCTCGACGAAATATGGAAAGAGAACAATTTTTTCGGGTATGACGAATCCCAAACCAAGTACATGCTTGTCAATCAGCTTTACATCAACAATTTTCTAATTGACAGAAAAGAAATTGAAAAAATGTTTATTGGATGGGTGGAAAAAAACAACAAGGCAATTTTTTATATTTTTATTTTTATTTTTATTTATTCTGATTTTTTTGTTTTGATTTTTTTTTTTATTATTTTTTCTTTTTATTTTACATTTTTATATTTTTATTTTGAATTTATTATTTTTTTATTTTATTTATTATTATTCATTTTTTTATTTTTATTTTTATTTATTTATTTTTTTTCATTACTTTTTATTTTTTATTTTTTGTTTTGTTTATTTTTTGAATATTGAATTTTGATTTTTGGATTTTTAAACCTTTTTTTATTTTTATTTTTTATTTTTTCGTTCATTATTTTAAATTTTATTTCAATATTAATTTTTTTAACATATTTTTAATTTTGTCTTTTTTTTTGTGATTTTTTTTTATTTTGTTTATTTTTTGAATTTTTGTTTTATTATTTTTATTATTATTTTAAATTTTTTTGTAGGTCAGAATTGTTTATCACTTACCCCAATCTCGTTTCGCTTTTAATGAGTTTTCCAAAGAGAAGGATAACGAAATAAACAAGCTCAAAGAGTTTGTCATCAACCTTGAAAAACAAATCATGGGTAAGAAAAAATAAAAAATAAAAAAAACAAAAAATAAAAAATAAAAAAATAAAAATAAAAAATAACATAAAAAAATAAAAAAAATTTTTAGAAAAAAAAGAATCTCTCAAGAAAAATAATGAGACTTTTCAAGAAATTGGCAACAATACTAACAATAACACCACCAGTAACAACAATAACACCACAAACAATACAAAAAAAAAATTCAACATCAATGCAAACAACATAGACAATGAAATATTCCACATCAAAAACTCGATTTCGATACTTTCGGAGTACATTTTGAACATGGAAAAAAACAACAAGGAGGAAGTAGAAAATCTGAAAAGAGAGAACGAGCTACAAAACAAAAAAATGGTGGAAATTAAAAACTTTTCTGAGAAAGAAAAACTGTTTCGAGTGTACATCGAAGAAAAGGAAAGGGAAAATATGGTTTTGAGAGATTCCCTTAATAAACTTCAAGAAACCCTCCAGCAGGCTGAAGAGGAGAGGAAGTTGGGAGAGGAGAAGGCGGGGCTGTTGAAGAAGAAGATGGAGGAGCAGATGAAAAAGTTTTCGATTTTCTTTTCTTTCAACAACAAACAAGATGGCAACGAGAATTCTTATTTCTTAGCGGAGAATTTGAAAGATTTCTACAAGTGTGGTGTCTGTACGAAGATCCTCAAGAACCCTCAGCTCTGTCCCCAATGCGACCAATGTTGCTGCAAAAAATGTTGCAAGAACGACAAGTTCTGTCCTTTCGAAAGTTGCACCAACGAAGAAATGGAAGGACACGTTATCTACGAAAAGAGAATTAACAACCTCATTGTTTTTTGTTCTATTTGTAATCAAAAATTAAAGTTTTGTGACTTTGACAAACACTTTTCTGAGCACAAGTTTGATTGTCGGTTCAAGGAGAAGGGTTGTGGTGTGGTGGAGAGACGGGATGTGTTGCGGATTCATGAGAAGGAGTGCAAGTTTTTCTCGGAGTATCTCAAGAAGGAGAGGGAGACTTTGTTTGACTCTTTGTACGAGTTTTTCAGTGAATATATTGACAACAATTGAAATTAATTAAAAAGAATTAATTGTTTTTTTAAAATTAATTGATTTCCAGTTTATAATCAATTTATGAAGGGTATTAAATAATTGATGGATAAAATGATTTTTTGTTTTCCAAAATGAGATATTATAGTGAATTAAAAGTGATAAATAAATAATTTAATGATTTAATCTTTTTCTTCCTCTTTATCTTTTTTCTTTTCTTCTTTTGGAGGATTTTCACTTATTTTCTTCTTATATTCCTCCAATGTTTTTGTGAATATTTTCATATCATATTCATATCTAATTTTATAAGGTTTCTTGTCCTCATCCGTTAATTTGGTCCACATTTCATGCAATTTTTTATCTAATTGCTTTTTGACTATATTTGGTTCTCTTTTCCTGATTGAATCTCTGTTATCATTTGCAAAACTTTTGAATGGATTTACAGGTCTTTTTGGCCTGTCTTTATCTTTTTTAATTTTTTTGGTTTTGGGAACATCTTCATCCTCATTTTTCTTCTTTTCTTGTTTGTTAGTTTTTGGCATTTTTTTTTATTTTATAAATTTGAAAAATTGGAATATAATGAGAAAAGGATATTAAAGTTGTTTTATATTGTCAACACTTAAATACATAGAAAAATAAAGGATTTTGTTTGTTAATAAATACATTTTTTAATTTTTTAAAAGATTTGTTGTTTTTAAAGAATGTTGCATCCTCCTCCACTTTTTTCCTTCTTTCCAGAGGATTCAGTTGGAAATAAATGACATCTAATTGCTTCATCAAATACAAGCTTCAAATTCTTTTGAGTGAGTGCGGAACATTCAATATATTTGATTGCTCCAATTTCTTTGGACATTGCCAATCCTCTTTCATATGTGATTGGTGCTGATTTCTTTTCAGCTAATTTTTGAATGGTATTTGGATCATCTCTCAAATCCAATTTTGTTCCAACAAGAATACACTTTGTATTTGGCATATGAAGTCTAATTTCTGGCATCCATTTTGATTTTACATTATCAAAAGAAGTTGGAGAAATCAATGAGAAGCAAATCAAGAAAACATCTGTTTGTGGATAAGATAATGGTCTCAATTTATCATAATCTTCTTGTCCTGCAGTATCCCAGAGTCCCAAATTGATTGGTTTTCCATCAACCATTACATTTGCAGAATAATTATCAAATACAGTTGGGATATATTCTCCTGGAAAAGCATTTGTTGTATAACTGATCAATAAGCAAGTTTTACCAACTGCTCCATCTCCAACAACAACACATTTAACGTTTTGCATTTTAAAATTTTGATTTGAGGTTTTTTTTAAAGAAAGTTTTTTTTTATTTTTTTCCCAATTCAACTTTAAAAAAAAAATTAAAAAAAAAGATAAAATCTTTTTTTTCCAAAAATAGTATTTTATAATAAAACAAATCAAAAATAAAAAAAAAATATTTGAAAGTTTCAAGCTTCAAATACAAACATCCTATGCTCACAATCAAATTTCCTTTTGATTTTATCTCATTATCTTTTTATTTTTATTGAAAAAATACTTAATTTTCTTTTTAGAAAATAGAAAAATTTAATCAAAAAAATGTGATGAATTTTTGGAGGTATTTGTTTGATTTGATGTCATATAATCTAAAATATACTCAATTTTTAACAAATAAAAAATTTTGTTTTGTTTTTACCCGCCTTTTTATAAAAATTAAAAAAAATTGAAAATATTAAGAATTGTTGTTTTTTATTTTGTCATTTTCCATTTGAAATATTTGATTTGTTTCTTTCAAAAACAAAAAGTATAAAAACAAAACAAACTTTTAAATTTTNAATTAAAAAGTAATTATTTATGTGAAATAACAATTGATTTTCCTATTTTTTTTTTTTATTTATTTCAGAAAGAAATATAAAACTTTTTAATAAAAGTTAATGTTGAAATAATTTGTATTAAAGGTTTTGGAACTTTGATTTTGTATTTACACAAACAACAAATAGAAGTAAACAAAATTTCAAGTTCATGTGCGGAGAGAAAATGTCTATCATTGAAAGTAATAAAATTAGGATTGAAAGGTCTTTCACTTTCAAATGTTTTGAAAATATCAACAATTCTTGAATTCTTTTTTTTGGGCAAATTGCTTAGGAGTTAAAAATTCCTTGTTCTTAAGATCTAAATAATACCGAAGAATATACTCTTTATGATTTTCGTCTTCTATTTTTATTTGTTCTTTTATTTGATTATTCATCATAGCAAATAAACCAGATGGACAATATCTGCTAGGTTTCTCGTGAGAAGGAGGATTATCAGGATGATAAACGTTGTAAACATACCAAAGTAAGAAATAAACTAAGTCTTCCCTTTGTTCTAAAACACAAACATGGAAGATATTTTCATCATTTTTACTTGCAAGTGTTATTTTAAGTCCTCTTTGAAACTGTTGCCGTCCATCACCTAATCTTTCGCCCTCCATTCCCCTAATCATTCCCTATATTATTCCCTTACTTTCGCCACCCTTTGCCTCGCCAACAGTTCGCCATTTGTTCGCATTTTTTCCTATATTATTTCTATATTTTTACTATGATATAAATTGTGTGGATTCTTTATTGATGGACGACAACACCTCCACGATTTTATATTCATTTAAACTTTGAGAACAAAAGAGAAAAAGAGAGAGAAGAGAAAATAATTTGAAAAAGTCTTTAGAATAAAATCAATGTTTAATTTTCTAAAATTTATTAAAGTTTTTTACAAATATAATTTTCTTCTCTCTCTTTCTCTCCTCATTTTTAGAATTTAAAGATTATTAAGTACTGGTGCTTTTGCAATAAATTTTCTTTTGTTTATTTTATCAACAAAGAAAAAAGAATATGGTAAACTCAATTTATTTCTAAACCATTCTTCAAACTCTTTTTGACTATTAAAATTTCTAAAATAACTTTCATAAATTCTCTTTAATGATGCAAAAGTAGTTTGATTAAATATTATTTTGTAATAACTTAACTCTCTAATATAAGTTGGAATGACAGAAGCATATTGTGCAACAAAAATAATTGAAATATTATAATGTCTAAAACTTCCCAACAATCTTTTTAAAACTTTACTGTAAGAATTTAAAGTACCCATAATATGATCAAATATAAGACAAATTTTCGAGTCAATTTTATTTAAATAAAATTTCTTTTGCTTATCCATTATTTTCTCGATTGATTCATCAATATTCAAAGAAGACAATATTTTATATTTAATTCCTAATTTATTTAAATATTTATAACTATCTGTAAATCCTGTTGAAGTAAATACTAAAACATAATTAAAAACATATTTTGACTCTGCCATTATGTATTTAACAACATGACTCTTTCCCGATCCGCACGACCCTAATACACTCAAGATGTAAGAATGAACTAAATTTAGTGACATTTTTTTTTAGTAATATAGAATGTTATTGTCAAGATTTAATAAATATGAAATTTCAGACCAACTTTATGACTATGTTTTATACAAACAAAATGGTACTATTCCACAGTTAAATGATGAGAATAAATTAAAAAAATTTAAAGCATTTGCAAATAAATTTGATTTAGATAATGGAAAGTTATTAATTGGAATAAAGAGTGTTACTTTAAACTCAAAAAATAGAAAATTACAATTAATTCCTCCAAGAGAGAGAGACAATATTCTAAAACAACTTTATGAAGATATCAAAACTTCTCATAATGGAAGAGATTCATTCTATTACCAAATAATTTCAAGATATCTAAACATTTCAAGAAGATATGTTCATAATTGGTTAAAAAATCAAGTTGATTATCAAATGCATTATGTTCAACCAAGAAATTCAATAGTTCAACCAGATGATTCAACAAGAGTTGGTCAAAAACTTATGATTGATTTAACAAGTCTTAAAGGAGAATCTGGTCATAATTATCAACACAGATACATTGTTACTTTGATTGATTGTTTTTCAAAATATGCATTTTGTAGATCAATTACCAAAAAAACTGCAAAAAATGTTGTAGATTCAACAAGAGAAATGTTGGATGATTATTACAACATTATTGGAAATTGGCCAACGGCAATTCATAGAGACAATGGTTCAGAATTTATTGCAAATGATTTCAAAGAATTAATGAAAGAAAAAAATATTATAGAATTATTTGGAATGACTTATTCTCCAACTCAACAAGCAGTTATTGAAAGGTTCAATAGAACAATCAAAACTTTAATTTTTTCATACATCTCAAAACGTCGAGCAGAGGGAGTGCCTTATTCAGGAAGATATTATGATAAATTACAAGATTTTGTTTTCAATTACAATAATTCTTACCATTCAACAATAAAAGATACTCCAACAAAGATATTCCATAACAGGAGAACAAATCAAAGACAAGAATTGCTTGTAAAAGAAAAATTAAAAGAATATGCAAAAAATAGAAAAGATTTATCAATATTAAATGTTAGAGATCATGTAAGATTACATATTCTAACAAAATCAAGTGAAAGAAAAGCTGATATTTTTGCTCATAAATATGAACCAAGGTGGAGTTCTTCAATTTATGAGATTGTAAGAAGAAAAAATTTACAATATCCAATGAAAACTGTAAGATATAAAATAAAAATGGTTATTGATGAAAATGGAAATAGAGTTAATAATTCAAAGATTTCTGAAAAGTATTATTATGGAAAAGATATTCAAAAAATTCCTAAACAATTTTAAATTTATTAAATAAAATAAATGTATTTACCAACAAACTTATTAATAAGATCTATTGATAGAGATTTATACAATAATACTCAAAGTACCTCAAATTTTACATTAAGATTACCTTCTGACATTAGAAATGCAAAGAAAATGTGCCTTGTAAATTGCATGATTCCATGTACATTTTATAACATAATGCAAAATAATAATGATACTTTCTTAATAGATGGAAATTTGATTACATTGTTACCTGGAAATTATGATTTAAATGAACTCGGGAGTGCAATTCAAGCTCAAGTGCAATCACTTGGAGGTATATATTCTTCATTTTCTGTTTCATACAATTCATTAACTTCAAAAGGAAATTTTTCAAATTCTACACCATTTGTTGTTGATTTTACAAATAGAAAAATTGCAAATTTACTTGGTTTTAATAAACAATCTTATCCTTCCACATTATCACTCGATGCAATATTTCCAATAAATAATTCAACTCTTTCTATTTTAATTCATATTGATTGTGGCTCAGGAATGACTAGTTCTTTAAAAGATATTAATAGTGCTTCTTTCATTATTCCTGTCAATGTAAACAAATCAGAAATAATTCAAGTAAATGATAAAACTCATTATTTATTAGAAAGTAAAGTAAATTCACAATTATTAAGTAATATTTCAATTAGAGTTACCGATACCGATGGAAATTGTTTGATAGGTCTTGGTGAATGGATAATGCTGTTGAGATTTGAACATAATGATACTGTTGGTTCAAATATAAATATTAAAATGTGTGGAGAGAATTAACATAGTAATTTTTTTTTAAATAAAAAAAAGAAAATAAATTTTTCGCATTTATTTTTTGTTTAGCAGGAATTGTTAAATGTTCTTCTGAGACAACTTTTCTAATAAACCAAACTCCTGATACACTTACACTTGATTATTATGATAATGTTCTAGGGAATTTTGTTAATTACCCTCCTCAAACAGTTCAACCATATTCAAATATAACTTGGAGCATGCATGGATCCATTTACGATCATTTCGGATGGATGGAATACTAAGTCTATTACCAAAGTTCCTCTTTCAATGGATGTGCTGATTTTTCTTATTTATGGGGTTTGTTATTTTTTATTTCAAATTACAAATTAAATTTAAAGGAATAAAAAGATCTAATGTTAGGTGCATGTAGAAGCGGATTTTCTTGTCCATCCAATAAAAATAAAACTGTTTCTATTAAACACAAGCTCAATGATTGTTATTTCTTTATTCTTGACGATTGTGGAGCTTGGAGTAACACAATACACTATCTTACCACCAATTGCACTGAAGAACAAGCAAAGAAATAATTCTTTTTCAATTAAAAATAATTTGAAAGCGATCTAATTTTTTTTCTTTTAAACCAAAAGCTATTAATAGAATTTTTATTTGAATTTAATTAATAAAAAATCAGAATATTAAAAATTAAAAAATGAAATTATTTTTTACACTATTTCTTTTTGCTCTCTTTGCTCATACTCTCTATGGACAATGTAGCTCTCAACAATGTCAGTCATATAATTGCTTGGAATTTTATTGTCCAACTAGTTGTAATTCTATTTTCAATGGAACAAGCTGTATTTGCCCAGGACAAGGAGAATGTTGTTTTAATCAAATCAAATCCTAAATGTTGGGCTGGAGCATGTAGTTGGAGCACATATGGAAGATGCCTTAGTTTTCCTAATCATGCATGCTCAAGTAAAGTAAATCCAATTACCAAAAAAGCTTCTAATTTTGGAAAGAGTTCATGTGCAGATGGTGTGTGCTCACCTGAAACATTGGGATATTGTTTAACAACATTATAAGAATAAATTAAAAGAATAATTTTAACAAAAAAGCCATTAATAAAATAAAAATAAGAATAAGAAAAATAAGAAAAATAAAAAAATGAGATTTATTTTTTTCTTTATTATTTTTATTTACTCGATTAATACTATTGATGTCAAAAAGCCTCTTGAAACAGGAACTATTTTCTTGTACCAAGAAGGGGGATCCTGTACACAAAGTTGCTCAGAAAATGAACAAGCCTTACTTACAGTTCTTTATTGTAATCCTATCATCCAAGGTGTCGCAATATTCAACAATCCCAATCATCAAATCTGCAACAATAACGGAACTATGATGCCATTTTATCAATGTAACTGCTGGACATCTGGAGTATTCAATGCAGATCATTACTACAATGACTTTTGTTATGACCAATTTTGCAATGGAAACTTGAATCTTGGGCAATTTGGGGGTTTTGCAGAAAATATATGCCTTTACATAAACGGAAATGCTCCATCTTATATTTCATACTGGGTCAACAATTATTGTGGTTGGATGGATGCTTTACAAAATTGCAACAAATCTTAAAAATAAACCCAAATTTTTGAATTAAAATATTTTTAAATTCCAAAAATAGAATTCTTTTTTAATATTAAATAAAAATATATAATATTATTTGAGTATTAATTTTTGCATATTTTAAAGTGCAATTTAATAGCAGTATCTCCTTTTAAATGTTTACCACATTTCATACAAGTTGATTTTCTCGTCTCACTTGCTGCTCTTCCTCCTTTTTTATATGATTTAGATTTATTTCCTTTACAAAATACACCACCATTTCCATCTGTTTTCATACCAATTAAGTTTTTATCAGGAACAGTAACAGCATACCCGTGATAATCTCTTTCATTAATTTCTCTTAATGACTCTATATTTTCAACAAATCTTTTATCATTTATAAAGTTTTGAATGTCAATATTTTCCATTGTATTTTAGGTGCTGTTTTTCTTAATTCAAAAAAATATTTATTTTTTCAATTTTTTAAAAATTTTAATGATTTCAAATTTTTTATCTTAATTTGAGAAAATGAGAATAAAGAGAGAGAAGAAGGTAGTATTTGAAAAAGTATTTTAAAATTATTTGAATATAATATTTAAATAATTTGTAAGAAGTTTTGAAAATATAAAATCTCTTTCTCTTTCCTTCATAAATTTTCTCATTTAATTACCAAGTGTTTGTTTAATACATTGAGAGTTGTAATTCTTAATATAAGTTTTTATTATATCTTCAGAATAAACAAAAATCTTAGGTTTAATTGTATGATTATTTCCACCATTCAATAATTTGTATAATTCTTCTTCAAATATTTCAAGATAAGAATTTGTATTTTTATATTTATGTCTTAACCTTAAATTCAAAAAAAGGTTATATTTTATGAAGTTAACATAATCATTAATAATGAGAATATCTCTGTAGTTTATTAGATAATATAAAATTCTTAGTATTGCAGGTTTTCCAATTGATTTTCTCAAACTCCATAATATTTCAAATTTCATACGGTGATGATTATTCGATATACTCTTTATTTCGTATATATCTTCATATGTATTTAAATCCAAAATTTATTTTATTTAAAATTATTATTATGATATCAATTTTTTGTACTATTTATTAATATTTTTGATTTATGAGAGAAAAGAGAGAGAAGAAAGAGAAGAAAGCAGGATTTGAAAAAAGTATTTGAAATATTTTGAAAATAAATAATAATAAATTTGAAAGAGTGTTTCAAATAACAAATCTCTCACTCTCAAAAAAAATGAAATGAAAAATAATTTATTGTTATTAAAAAGTCATTCTTTGTTTATCTTCATCTTATTTCACATATTTGGATGTGAAATAAGAAATAATCAAAATAATTGTTTATTTAAAAAGTTTATTGAAAAGGGGTTCATAACACAGTTTGAGTATAATTTTACCGTGAGAGTTGAGATATTTTTTTTGATTTCTTTGAATTATTTCTTGTTTATAAATATTAACTAACCACAATTTATTTGTTTTTGTTGAAGTATTCATCAGAATTTTTAAAATCATTTTTATTTCATAAAAATATAAAATAAAATATTAAATAGTACAAATAGAACTATTTTTTAAATTTTCAAGTTTTACTTCGTCAAATTCTATTCCTACAATAGCCCATTTTCTTTCTGTACCATATTGAGTTCTAATATCATATTAGGTTGACCCTTTTCATCCTTTAATAACTTTAAATAATCAGTCAATTCATTTATTTTTGGTACTCTATTGATATCTTTGTAATTACAAATACGTTTAAAAGTATCATATAAGACATCACGACGAATACAAATTTTTGGATCTGCTGACACTTTGAGGCATTCTTCAAAAGAAGAGAAGATATCATCAGATTCAGAAGATTCTTCAACTTTAAGACCTTTTTTATTAATTTCAATGATTTTTGGGATAATTAATTTTTTACCGTTTTTATACCAAATTCTTGCACCTTCATTGCAAATATCCAAAAATGCAGATTTAAATTCTTCAGTTTTAATTTTGTAACGAAGTTGAGTATCAATAGGCAAGTAATTTATAGTTCTATCTTAACTTTGATTATTTAGTCTTTCATCATTAATATCGACAAACTTTGAATAAAAAATAAATAAAAATAATCTGGCAAAGCTAGCTGGATCATTGATATCCAAATCACAAAGTTTATTTAATGTAACTATTGATTTATTAGAATCAAGAGGAAATTTTTCAATTATATTACTATAAAGTTCTCTTGCACTAAATTTATCTCCTCCAGTAATTTGTTTGATTGTAGTCATATCTAATTTATCTGTTTTTGAATGTTCTTGTATCAAAATAACTCTTCCATTACGCATACTAAGAAATTCAGGATTTGGACCTCCTCTTTTTTGAGATAAGAGTTTTCCAGTATCAATTTTCAATAAGTCACCACATATTTCTTCTAATAAACTAGTTAAAATTGATTTTCCATGATGTCCATGCCACGCACAAAAAGGATAGTATAATTTGTTAGATTTTCTTTCACATATTTTATTTGTTTTTTTAATTTTTGCAGGGCATTTGTTATTCATCATATATAAAGTGATATTTAAAGTATTTTATAAAGGATTTTATTGAAGAAAAAAAATAATATTGAAATCAATTTGTAATATTAGTTGAACTTTTTTAATCCCATTGTAAAATCAACGAGATTTATCTTTTCATTTATGGATAGATAGATTGGAATAGAGAATGATATAAAAATAATGCTAAATAAATTATATACCTTCGATTAAAAGAAATATTCATTATATCTCTCAAGATTTTAATTTTGAATGGTATATTCTCTTTCATTTTACTGAATTTTGAGGTGAACATATATGTTCCACGTATTTTTATATTCTCAAAAAAATAATAATATGATTGATATAAATCATAGAAACAAAGATTTTATTTCTCTAAATTGTAACATCTTGTTCCTACAAATCCATCAAACCTGATATACTCTTCCTCTTATTTTATTTTTATTTTATTTGATTAAAAATTTATTTGGTGGGTTTGAAAAAGTTAATAGAATAAAAGTATATTAAAGATTATTGTCATCATCCTTGACAATTTTATTATTCCATGAAATGGTGGATGATCCATAATGATTGATTTTGTCTGATACTCTTCTCACGATGTATCTATTTCCTTCCTCTACTTTATTAAAATCTATCTTGCATGACTGGCAAAAATATTTTTTATCTTCACCAACAAAATGAGCCAAGAATGCTTTGCAAACTTCACATTTGAATGTTTGAGAGATCTTTATTTGGGAAGGAGGATTTTTAATTGGAGAAATGAAGGAAAAGTCCACATCTTTTTTGAATTTTGATGCAATTGGAGGAGGGCAACTTCTCCAGACCCATTTTGGAATAGCATCAATCATTTCAGAGTATTTTTCCAAGTTATCGTTGGAATCCTCTTCCATTTTTTGAATGTTGAAAAGCAAGATCTTAGATGACTGGGGGTTTGAGAATTGACACCTCTGCACATAAGATAGAAAATACAACAAGGAAATAGCTTCATTAACTTGTAGGTCTTTTCATAGTTGTCTAAGGTGGTGTCAGATATTTCTGGAATCCCAGTGAATTCTGCAAAGAATATTTCGAATAATTTATCCTTTCCTGTATTTTTATCTCTCAAAGAGTCTGAAAATTTCTTTAAGGCAAAATAAGCTTCCTTTAGCTGTTTCACCAAATACCCCAATTTTACCCAAGAGATAAATGTATAAGCTTGGAGCTTTTTCTCAAGAAAGATGCAATTTGATCCATGTTCCTTTATAAGGTCTTTTCTTTTGCAAAACTTCTCCCATGTTCTGTCCAGAAAAATCAAGATCTATATTCTCATATAGTTTATCAATGAGATCATTTGTGGGTTCATAATTCTCATTGTTTTTTTTGAGAGAAGGTAATCTTCAAAACATTTATCTCTTTAAAATATTTGTAATATATTTGTGAATAAGTTTTTATAAGTGAATATAAAAATATTACAAGATATCAAGATTTTCAGACATTCTTTCAACATCTTTTATCAATTTTGAATCTTTGATTTTCTTTTCTGGTGTTGGTTTATTTGCTTTGAAATTTAATCTCATTCTTTCTTTTCTCTACATTATCGATTATTTCAGATAATTTGTTTTTATCTATCCCCATTTTGCTAAATTCTGCTTGGACAAATCCCATATCTTCATTTTTCAGTTCATTCTTGATATAATGAATAAATTGAGCAGCATTATTATCCATATTTAATTTTTTTTATTTATTTTTCAGCAAAAAAAACAAATTCAGATTTGTCAAAGTGAGTAATTTAATTTAATATTTATTTGAGAGAGATTATTTTTGTAAAGAATCATAAATTTGGAATTTGAAGGTATCCTTTTCACAGCCAATTAAAAGATCCTCAACTTTTAATAGGAATATATCAATGTACATTATGAATTTCATATCCGAGAAATTCATTTTTTGCAATCCTCCATAAACTATCTTTAATGGATGAGTATCTTGGATAGTATTGTCATTGCAAATTGCTTTCATCAATAAATCAGAGAGACCTTTGGTATCATTATTTGTATAAAATTCCTCGGTGACGCACACAAATAAAATTTGCTTATCTTTCATCCTCAGAACAGATAAAAGGATAATATGAAGATCTTCACAACTTTTTGGAGAAGGAGTATCCAAGATGTATTTGGATGCATATGTGTTGATACTCTCTATCAAGTTTTGAATATTTTCTTTCTTTTCTTTCATTTTGATTTTTTCCAGATGATTTAGAAGATATGATATACAAGCAATGATACTTTTGGAATTATATATCTTTTTCTGTGATTCTACCAATTGATAATCATTATTATCCTTGGTTATTTTGTAATTGAAACTATTCAGTCCAAAAGTCAATTCTTGAATCAATTCATGGGATTTTATGAAGGATTCTATGTCAATCTTGGAGTCATATATCTTCATTTCAAAGAACATACTATTATCATCTGTGATCAAAATTTTCTTTGATTCGAACTGTAATTGATAGATGAATTTCCTTTCTGAAGCTTTGACTTCATTATCCTTTTCAAATTTAAGATATATACCGAGTGTTGGATCAAGAAGATAATATTTGGAATTATAAATGCAAAGCACAGATACATGAATCTTCTTATCATCATGAACCCAATAAATATCTTCTCCTTTGATCTCTTTGCACAAATCATTTTTTATTTCTGATGAAATATGTGTGCAATCTCCAGAACCATCAGAACCCTTCTTCAGAGAAATAAAACAATTAGATCTGGTCCAATTATTCCTATAATTATGATATATTTTTTCTATTGGATCTTCTTTTATATTTTTCTTATTCATTATGAAAAATATGAGAATTAGTATTTTTTTTTGGTGAAATATATTTATTTTATTGAAAAATTTAAAAAATAAAAAAGGTTCTAATGATGAATACTTATAATTTTAATTATATATTGCCCTATGATCCCAAGGCATCCAACTATTCTCCATTTCCTTTTCAATCAGATCTATTACCAATCAATGAAGATAAAGAAAGAGAATTAATTTTCAGAAAAGAGAATATTGGGTTGATCAAACAGCACAGATTATGGCCTGATGATTTTGGAGGATTTTTATATACTGGAGAAATTGTCACAATCACCCTTTATAAAGACTTGATTGTCATTGAAAATTCTGTCAATAAATATCATTGGAAATTGGTTGAAGTTTCTGAAAATAAATACAAGAGCTATGAAAATTCCAGGCACGTATATTTGGAATTATCAATTGATGGCCCAAAATGTTTAATCTATGCATGGAGTAATGGAAATAAATTAACTTTGATTGCTGATTTTAGCATTAATTGCTGATTTTTTTTGAAAAATAAAATGTTATTGAAAGAAAAAAATTAAATAATCTTGAGTTCATTATTTTTTTTTTGGATCAAAAATTAAGAAATAAATTCTTATTTGAAAGAAACAAAGAGAATAAAATGAATACTTTAACAAATAGACATCCAATGAATCTATTATTGTATAATCAATATCAAAATTTTATTGAAGGAGGAATTCAGAAAAAGCAATAGAATTTTCTTTTTTATATTATTTCATCAAGATGAATAAAAAATTAATTTTTTTTGATGATGATCAGATATTTGATCAAAATGTATCAATTTTGGAAATAGGGTTTCCTTTTATTGGTTTTTTTGCATCTTGGATTATTTGTTCCAATTCTTCTTCGGTAAATCCAATTTCATCTTGATAATTATCTCTTTTTAATTCTTCTTTTTGAATTTTCTTTCTTTACATTATAACTTTGTAAATTTACAATTTCTTTTTGTTGATTTTCAATATTAATTTGATTTGATGGAATTTACAAATGATATGAAAAATCTTGTGTTGTTATCTTTTGAACTTTGAAATTCATTTATTAATAAAAACATTTATTTTTTCTATTTTAATATTAAAATGGTTAATCATGGTAAAGATAAAAATGGGAGTTTTTATAAAGCTAATGTTCGTTCAACAAAAAAATATTATTACAAACCAAAAGTTTCAAAAAGTGCTGTTGCTGCATTTAGACGTGCATCTAAGCAACAAGAGGCTATTTTAATTAGTATTTTAAATAAGAAAAAATCAAAGAAAAAATAAATGAGAGAAAAGAGGAGAATTATTTATTTGAAAAACTTTATTACAAATATTTTATTATTAGTTTTATTGTTTTTTTAAAATAAGTTTTGTTTAAGTCATCTCTCCTCTCTCTCCTTTTCTCTGTTTTTTGCATTTATTCTCAAAGTTTCATACAGTAAAAAACCCCGAGGTGTTGCCGTCCATCACCTTATCTTTCGCCCTCCATTCCCCTAATCATTCCCTATATTATTCCCTTACTTTCGCCACCCTTCGCCTCGCCAACAGTTCGCCATTTGTTCGCATTTTTTCCTATATTATTTCTATATTTTTACTATGATATAAATTGTGTGGATTCTTAATTGATGGACGACAACAGAAACCACAAAGCCATCATAGGAACAGTAAAAGTCTCATTTTTTACAACTTCTGCATATATAAACTCGAGTTCTTGTGATTTTTTAGAAGAGTAATCTCGACTCAATCTCTCAAAAATGTCATTTTCTAATGGAAATCCATTCTTTAGAAAAAGATAAAAAGGATTCATTATTGTTTGGCTCTTAATTAAATGTGGGTTTGCTTTATTATCCAAAAGATAAAACAACATTTCTTTTTCCATTCTCTCTTTTTTTTTCATAAAATAATAGAAAGGGGATTCAGAATAAGTTGTAAACTTATTTATGTCTGCTTTATTTTCAACTAAAACTTTTATCATTTCTTTTTGTTTGTTCAGTAATGCAATGTGTAGCGGGGTCATATTATTTTCTACTCGATTAACACCAATTTTATGTTCTAATAAAAACTTTACACTCTTATAATCATTTTCTTTACAATAAAAGTGCAGAAAACTATTCAACCTTGAAATTTCTGTCTTATTTTCAATCAGATGTTTGATTTGCTCTTTGTTTTTACAATAATCAATTGGTTCCTTATTTAATCTATTCTTTATTTTTGGATCCCCCTTATATTCAATCAACAATTTTAATTGATCAAACGTTGAATAGAGATGCATTGCTGAATTTCCATTTTTATTTTCCATCAAATTTGGATTTGCTTTTTTATCAAGCAATAATCTGATTATCTCCAAATCTATTTCCTCTTCATTTAGTGCCAAATGCAATATCGTTTCTCCCATTTCATTTATTCTTTCATCAACATCTTTAATTCCTTTAATTCTTTTTATCAATTTTTTTTTATCCCCTTTAAAATCCTTTATAATTCAAAGATATTGAAATTTGTGAAAAAGAATAAAAAATAAATACAATTGGTATTTCATTTCCCATTTTTTTTTTTTTTTTTTTAATAATATTTTCTTTACAATAAATAGAAAATAGATATGCCTTCTTTGACAGGTTTGAAAATCTATCGTCCCTCTTTTAAAGAACCAAATGTATTATTGTTTCTCCCATTTCATTTATTCTTTCACTTCCATTTTGGAGTTTTTTATCAATTTCTTTCTATTAACTTTGAATTTCTAATTTTTCAAAAAGAATAGAGATATTCAAAAATACATATCAGTTAAGAAAATATTGTTTGTTCATTTCCCATTTTTTTTTTTTAAATCGATTATTATATTCTATAATTAAATCTCTTTTGATCAAAATAAAGTAAAATTAAGAAAGAAAAAAACTTTAATATCTGCTTTCTAATTTGATGCTTTGGACCTCAACATAGTCTTCAAAACTCGACAAACTTGTAACAAGCTTGACACCCAATTCTATTTTCGGCAAAGATGTAAGAGAGTAAGTAATACCATCATTTGGGTAGTCTTTAACATGAATCTAAAATTAAAAAAAATTAATGAAACAAATAAAAAAAAAAAGTTAAAAATTTACTTTCACAAAGGGATTTGTTGGATTCAAATCTATGATAACAATTACAGTGTGAAAACAGTGACAAAAAGGCTTGAAACTGATTGATTTTTCACATTCATCCTGATTATATCCGATGTACCCGTCATTGCACACTGCTCTGGCTTTTGTTGGATGATTACAACAATAGTCTATCCATACATCAAAATCGAGACTTGCTACTCCCTGTTTCAAATAATTTATTTTAAAGACGAAAATATGATCGGCATATAGAAAATGAACAAAATTAATCTTACAATACAACTGAAACAGGGTTCTTTAGAGTTTTAAATTTTTAATAGATTAAAATTTAAAATTGAATTTAATTTTTAATGAAAATAGAATTTCATTTTAAAATGAAATTTTTTTATCAACTTTATCGAGTTATTTCATTTGGTATATTGGAATAGAAATCTATGAAATGGGTGAGATTTTCAATTAATTTAAAAGTTATAAAAATTTGGGAAATCTAATTCATATTTTGAAAATCAATTACTAATTCCATTAAATCCCAATGTGATAGCATACCTCCCTTTTTTAAATATATTTTTCCCAACAACAGATCTGCATCCATATTGCTCTTTACAGAATATGACCTTCCTATTTTTGTCTTCATATCTCAATAATCTATTGGCCTCAATTTCTACATGTTCCCATTCAAAAAAATTTTCCTTCACAAATTCTTTCCAGCTCAAATTAGGTTCTTTGATTATATGCTCACCAAATTCATTCAAGGCGATTCTATTCCACATCAATTCGTTGTTCAATATCTTGCTGTTTTTCAGAAAGGACATTGCGAAATGATAAATTGATTTTATATCGAGGAAAGAAGCAATTAATGCGAGTATATTTTGTGGCAGTTTTTCCATGACTTCAATTTTTTTTATAAAATGCAAAGAACATTTTTAAAATTAAAATAAAATTGTTTCTAATTTAAAGAAGATTGTCTTGATGAGTCGATAAAATAAAATATTTCCATTCCACCAAAAATACTTTAAAGAAGAACATGTATATTGAATCATATCAATTTTCCCAACAAAGAATGATGAAAATGATCAAAGCAAATAATTCTATAATTATAGTTTCAAAACAACAAAAAAAATATATATATAATATTTTAATTCTTATTTTTTTTTGCGGCCTTTATTTAATCTGTATATAAAAAAATTATATCAAAATTAATCAAAAAAAAAAGGTTACAACACTGTGGCTTCGCGTGTAGTCTCCCACCACACTACTAACACAGCTCAATGATGTTTNTTATTTTTTATTTTTTATTTTTTATTTTTTATTTTTTATTTTTTATTTTTTATTTCAAATTTTTTATTTTTTATTTTCTTGTTCAATTTTTTCATATTTATCGATTAAATCGAAAAACTAGGTTACCATAGATTGTGGTTATGGGAACAGAGCAACAGTAAGCAGACCAGCATTCTTCATTTAAAATTTTATTATTTTTTTTTAAAAAAAATTAGACATCCCCTTACGGACCTAACATTTTCATTGTAAGAATTTTATTCAAAAATTTTTTTATTTAAAAAATTATTTATTTTTTCTATTAAAAAATTTATTTAAATTTATTTTTTTATTTATTTTTATTTTTTGATTAATTTTAGTTGGGGAACACTGGAACTTCTTGTAACACCAACAAAGTAGCAGTTGTTACCATTGGGAACAAACGTTATGCCAGTAAAACTGATGGTAAAAAAAAAAAAAACTTTTCTTCAAATTTATTATTTTATAAAAATTAATAACATTATTTTTTTTTATTTTCATTAAAATTTTTTTTATTTATTTATTGAGTTTATTTTATTAACACAATTTTGATCTTTTTTTTTTTGTAAAGGATCTTCCATTAACACTTTTTCTCCAAGCACGGTGACTTACTCTTTGAGTTGGTGTACCTGTAACAACGATTATTGGACTCAAGTCACCATTAACCCTGCCCCTTCCTCTCCTGTCTTTATCGATTGCGGTTATGGTGCTTATCCAACGGTAAAAAAATTTTATTTTTCATATTTTTAATTTTTATAAAATTTTTTCTATTATTTTTTTTTAATTTTTTAATTTTTTATTTTTAAAACTTTTTAATAATAGACAACTCCTTACGGTCCTAACATTTTCATTCGTAAAAATTTTTCATCTTTCTTTTTTGTTTTAAAAACTCGACTCATATTTATTTTAATAGTCGGAAATACCAACAGACAATGTAAAACTGACAAGACTGTTACTGTTTACATTGGTTCTACTGTCATTGTAAAATAATATTTATTATAAAAAAATTTATATAATTTTTTTTTTTTAACATTTTTAAGAATAAGATTTCCATTTTTTATTGTTTTAATTTTAGTTTTTTTTAAAATTTTTTTAAAATTTTTTTATAAAGAGCTCTAAGACTGACGGATCTGGAGTTAATTCAGGAAGAAGTTTAAGTTCAAATGGTTCTACTACTACCAAGGCAAATGACAAAGACAGCACTGTTGCCTATATCTTGATTGCTGTCATCGGCTCTGTCGCTCTCGTTGCCATCATCATTGCTTCTGTCTTAGTAGTGAGAGCTTACAGAAAATCTTCAAATAGCGATTACGTTCCTTTGAATGAACAAAAATAAAATATTTTTGAGACTTTAAAAATTTAATTCAATTTAGTTTTTTTTTTTTTGAACAAAATTGTGACCAGTGTTAATTTGTGGAAAAAAAAAAAAGAAAGCTTCAGTCATTTTCACTTCTCTTAATAATTTGTTTAAATAAATTGTTGATAAATAAAAAAAATGGAAAAGAAATTGATTTTTTGTTCTTCCAATCCTTTTGATCCAATAATAATAGATGACTTCAAAATTTTTGATCAAATTCCTCCTCTACTTTATGAAAATGAAATCACCATAGAATGCAATGATAAAAAATTGGTGGTAAAGATAACGTTTATAAAATCAAATTCTTTCAATATAATGTTAAGAAAAATTAAAAACTAAAAACTAAAAAAAATAATCTCATCTTTCAGTAATAAATTTGCGTTAGGAAGATATTGTTTTGATTCTCTCAAAAGAGAAAGAGTTTTGGGAAAAATACATTTTAGAAGAATTGATGAAAAATGAAGAATTTCAAAAAAACATGAAAGAATATAAGAAAATTATTTTTTCTCTGGAAATATGGGATATGGGGAAATTGTTTACAGGATGTGGTAATAAAAGAAAATTTGAAGATAAATCAAAGAATCAGAATCTCGATTTTGATGATTTAAAAAAACAAAAAGATAAAGTTTCAATCAGTAGAACGATGAAAGGAATACAATCGATTATCCTGATGAACGGTCATCAAATGAGTGATAAAAACTTGAATAAACTTATAGGGATCTCTAAGAAAGAATGGATTGAATTAAGACAGTGCAAATTGGAAATAAAGGAAGAAAAAGTACCAAAAGCAACAGAAAAAAAGAAAAAAAATAAAAAAAGTTCAAGTAAAAACTTTGGAAACATAGAGCATAATTTTCATACATCCTACGGAGCCTCCAGTTTGTCAAGCCACCCTTGTTTTGTTGTTGCATACATCGGTTGTTGTGAAAAGGGAGTTTTCGAAGGTTTGGGAAAACAATTTCTGGATCTAGGGAATGAAACCATTGATGGAGACTTACCCACATATGGATTTTATTCATCCTTCATCATGAAATCTCAAAATCTAAAAGATAATGTTTATTTTTTTCAAAACATAATTTTCAGTAGATTGATGCTGATGGAAGACAAATTCAACGGTGGCTTTTTCCTTCCCAATGTTGTGGAAAAAAATAATCGAGCAGATTTGGTCGGTTATATTGGAAACAAGGGGAAGAATATCAAGTTCTCGATTATTTCTTGTAACATCGAAATTTATCAAAAATCAAATACAAAGGGAGATAAAAGAGCCCAATCAACCATCTATAATTACGAAGCAGATAATTTGAATGATCATCCCAATCAAGCATATTTGGGTGAAAAAAAAAAGTTTATTTTCCCAATTTTTTATTTGTTTATTTTATATCTCAGATATCATATGGAAGATAGATGAAAATGGAAAAGCAGAGCAGATAGAATTGTATGGTGTTTGCCATGAAAAAAAAAAACTTCATTCTTGTTTGATCATTTCATCAGCGGGTCGTGATCTCCAAGATACCATCGAGAGAATCTTAAATGCGATCTCCTTGAATAATCTGTTTGTGAGACAAAGAAGACATTCATTCTTATTCTGGGAAAGAAATCAGGAACAAGTCATCATCTCTCCTGATTACGAAAAAATAAAAGATTTGGCAACGAAATACAATGAGGAGAGAAGGTTGATTGAGAATGATTATGATGCACATCATGAATTATATTCTTTTGATCAATTGTACAAAGGTAGTAATGATAGGACTGTTTACAAAGTATTCCACAAGCAAAAAACAATTTCAAGGCGTTATGACTATTATCACAAGTTGTTGAAAGAATCCTTTATTAAATATCATACCACAGATGATATAAGGATGAAATGGGTTGTGGTTGAATATAAATACATCAAAGGAGAACATTATGCCAAAAATGCTCTACAGATACGCTATGTCATAAATAGTTTGCTCAATATTCATAAGGATGGGAAGGTACATGGAGATATCAGGGCTTGCAATATTGTGAATGCTGAAGATCCCTCGAAATCTACTTTAATTGATCCTGAATATGTGGGTTTGATTGATTATCCTGTTAATTTCAATCATGATATCAATGATGGAAGGAGAGATGATGGAGCAAAAGCTGAATATCCCATCAAAAAGGAACATGATTATTTTTCTCTTGAATTTTATTGCAAAAATTATCATAAAGCAATCAATACTGGTTGGTGGGATTCTATTTGCTCAATGATAGGAAAAGGGGAATTACAACAAGCCATCAATGAAATTGATAAATCAATAAATCTGAGATGATCAAATTTTTTTTTGAAACATCTTTTGATTTCATAATTTGTTTCAAAATTAAAAAAATTTGAATATATTTTGATGGCTGATGAAATAGAAATGGATGATGGTAAAAATATTTAGATGAATAAATATTGATTCATCATCCTTTAAATTTATTTTCAAATTCAAAAAATATTAGTGGTTGCAGATTTTTTTGAGGGGGAAATAAGGGAGGAAGTATTGATACCAACCCAAAGACTATGTAAATCAATCAGATCATTGATAGAAAGCAAAACCAACGATTCTTCAGAATTTGTTAGCAAAATTAACTCTTTATGGACCAAAATCAAATCAGAAGCAGAGGAATTGGATGATTTCACTGCCAATCTCAGATGCATCAAATCTAAAATCTCATTCAAGAGGATTTGTTTTTCATTCGTGTTGGAATTTGAAAAAACAACCAAAATCAAACTCAAATCAGAGGATCTCTTCAATCTCATTGGAAATTTTTATGAAGGTAATAAAAAAATTAATATCTTGTTTATTATAAAGAATCATACATTGAATATTTTACCTATTTAATCCAATATAAATTACTTTGGGCATCTGATAGAAAATATCTCTACTTAAATAAAAAAATATATAAAGCACAGATTAATCTCCAAGAAATTAATTTTCTTTGAAATAAAAAACTTTTTCAAAATACTCAGTTGGGAGATTTCGATAATTTATAATAAAAATAAAACAAAGATGAAAGAAATTTAAATCAACAAAAATTTCATAAACAAAGACATATCCTTATAATTTAAAGAGAAATTTTATATAAACTTCATCGTCTTATATTGAAACCAAAATTTGTTTTTTTTCATTCAATTGAAATTAACTTTTTACCTATTAATAGGAGGGATAGAAAAATTGAGAACAGATCACAGTGACTTGCAGGACGATCTTCAGTTGATCCACGTGGAGGGAATCGTGCAAAACCTTACTGACTCCACATTGATCACCCAATACAAGGACATTGCACCTGAAAAAATAAGCATCAAAAGAAAACTAAAAAGAGGATTTTTTTCGACAATCAAAGGATATTTCCCTTGGGTAATTTTTCATTTTATTATTTTTTATTTTAATTATTGTTATTTTATTTTTTTTTCACAAATTTTTATTTTTTATTTTTTATTTTTTCATTAGTTGGTTTGGTTTCCTGTGTATGCCGCAAATTGGAAATCTAATCTTAAAGGAGATTTAATTGCGGGAATTACAGGTAAAACAAAATAATTAATTTTAATGATAATTTGAGAATAATCATTTTTTTTATTGTTTATTTTTGATTCTATTAGTTGGTATTATGGTAAAATGATAAAAAATATTATTAAAACAAAATATTAAATTTTTTTGGGTTATTAGGCTATTCCTCAATCTTTGGCATACGCAATATGTATTTTTTTTTTTAAATCTTCCGGAAACTATTAAACAAATATTTTAAAAATTTTTTTTTTGTTCAGTGGCTGGATTTCCTCCTGTTTATGGCCTTTATTGTTCCATTGTTCCTATATTCGTTTATTCTTTCTTTGGGACTTCTCGTGAAATTAAAATTGGTAAAAAAAAAAAATAAAAATTAAACAAAAAAACAATAAAATGATTGGAAAAACAAACTTTTTTTAAAGGTGCAACTGCTGTACTTGCTACTTTGGTTGGTGAAACATTATCAGAGATTCCTGATAAAGATTCCATGTATTATATAGAAGCGGGTAAACAAATTTAAAAATTTTACCAATTTTGTTAAAATTATATTTTTGTTAAATATTTTAGTTAATAAAATTATTTTTTTTAATAATTATTTTAGTTATTATAATTATTTTTTATGTTTTTTATAATTATTAATCAATTATCAATTATTATTTATTATTTTTTAGGGCTGTATCTATCGTTTATATCGGGGCTATATTTATTTCTCATAGGATTTTTAAAGCTTGGATTTATTATCAACTACCTATCAGAAGCCCTTCTGTCAGGTTTCATTTCTGCTGCTGTATTTATCATCATTATGACTCAAGGTAAAATAAAATAATAAATAATAAAAAATAAAAATAAAAACAAAAACAAAAATAAGAATAAAAATAAAAAATAAAAAATAAAAAATAAAAATAAAAATAAAAATAATAAAAAAAAATTTTTTTTTAAAATAGTGAAAACTATGTTGGGATTAACACTACCAGAATCTTCTGATTTTTTCTACAATTTTTATCACATAACGCAAGTAACAAAATTTTTCGATTTTTTCTTTCCACCAAATTAATAATTTTCAATTTTTAATATTAGAATCTGCCCAAAGCTCATGGACCCACGCGTAAAAAAATTTTAAATCAATTATTTTTATGAAATAAATCATTAATATTTAAGTTTTTTTTATAAAATAATTATTTTTTATCATTATTTTAAAATTAATTTTTTTTTTCAAAATAAATCATTCATATTTTTTAAATTAATTATTTATATTTTTAAATTATTTTTTTTAATATTAAATTTTTTATTTTTTCATGAAAAGTTCTTGTTGGGATGATTGGGTTCGTGGTATTGTACGCTTACGACAAACTGAAGAAAAAATACAAACCATTGGAATTCATTCCTATTTCCCTCGTGGTAATCATTATTACTTGCGTCTTGTCCTATGCCATCAATTTTCAAAAATGGGGAATTAAGATTTCTGGTAAAATATTCAAAAATAAAATAAAAATAATAAATAAATTGAAAATAAAATAATAAATATTAATAAATTAAAAATAAATTAATAAAAATTAAATTGTTTTAAAGGAAAATCCCTTCTGGTCTTCCACATCCGATCAACCCTGTCAAAGCAACATACACAATATCTCTTTAAATCTTTTGGTATTGTCATTGTGGCACTGGTAGAGCACATCTCCATCGCTAAAATTTTGCTCATATTGCTGGATACAAAGTAAAACATATTTTCTATTTATTTTATTTATTTTTTTATTTTTTTATTTTTATTTTTTATTTTTATTTTTTATTTTTTTATTTTTTATTTTTTATTTTTTATTTTTTTTTTATTTTTTTATTTTTTTATTTTTTTTTATTTTTTTATTTTTTTATTTTTTTATTTTTTATTTTTATATTAATATTTTTTTTTAGGTGAGACCTAACCAAGAGTTGATTGCACTTGACTTGCTAATTGTGTTGGAGCATTTTTCAGATCTATGCCCACCACTGATCTTTTCAAGAACTGCTGTCAATGCTGTAAAAATAAATTCATTTTTTTCTTTTTATTTTCATTTCATTTATTTTTAATTTTTTCATTAAATTATTTAATTATTTTTATTTTTATTTTTTTTTTTTTTTTTATTTCATTGATTATTTATTTACTGAAAATTTTTCATATTATTTTTATATTTTTTTATTTTTTATTTTTATTTTTTTTTTATTTAATTATTTTCATTTTTAAAATTATTTTCATTTTTACTTTTCATTTATTCATTTATTAATTTATTTTTTAGAAAGCAGGAGCAAAATCGGTCTTCAGTAACCTTACAGGAGGCATCGTCATCATGATCGCCGTAAGTTTTTTGACAGCCCAACTCTACTACCTCCCTAAAGTGATTTTGTCTTCTATCGTCATCGTCGCAGTGATGTCCATTTGCGATTTCGCAACTTTCTTTCATTTGTTCAAAATAAACAAGAGAGATTGCGCTGTCTGGTTCATCACTTTCGCTTGTACCATAAGTATCATTTTTTTTCTCAATTTTTAAACATTTCTTTTTAAAATATTTTAAATATTTTGATTTTAATATAATTTAAACATTAATTCTTTTTTTTAACATTTTTTTAAAATTTAATTTTTCTATTTTTTAAAGATTTTTTTCAAAATTAATTTTATTTTATTATTTAATTCATTTCTTTTTTTATTTTTTTTTTAAAGGATTTTATTTATACCCAATTTTTTAATTTAAACATTAATCCTAATTTTTTAAATAGTCTTTGGTGTCGAGATCGGAATTTTATGTGGTTTCATCGCTTCTGTAGTCTTGTTGTTGACTTACACTGCATTTCCAAGAATGAACCTTTTGGGCCGTGTTCCTAACAAAAACATCTTTCGGTAAATAAAACTTTAAAATAATTTTATTTCTTTTTTTTAATATTTTATTTTAAATTTAAGTATTTTTCTAAAATTTAAATTTTAATTATTTTTAAATTTTAGTTTTTTTGTAAATTTTATTTTTTATTTTTAGTTCCGTTAAACGTTTTCCAAATGCTTTAGTCAACCCTGAGATAGCCATCGTAATCTTTTTTTTTTTTTTATTTCTTTTAAACTTGAAAAATCATTCAAATCAAAGATAAGAATTGATGCACCTTTGTGTTTTTTTAATGTTTCGATGGTGACAAAGTACTTTGAAGGATTAATGACAGATGTAATATATATATTAATAATTTTTTTATTTCATGTTTATTTCTATTTTTTTTATTTTTATTATTTTTTTTAATTTCTATTTTTTTTTTATTTTTATTTTATGTTTTTATATCATGTTTATTTTTATTTTTTTTAGACAAAACATCCAATTAAAATCATAGTTATGGATTGGATTGCAATAAATGCAGTAGACACATCAGGTATTCATTGCATGGAAAGTTTGATAGGCTTTGCTCAAAAGAGAGGCATCAAATTTCTATACGCCCAAATCAATGGTAAATTCAAAATTTGAAAGAACAATTAGTTTTTTTAGAAAATTATTTAAAAAAAAATTAGGTCGGGTGATAAATCAATTGCAATTATCCGGATTGATGAAGAATATGGGTAAAAATAAAAATAAAAATAAAAATAAAAAAATTAAAAAAATATAAAAATATGAAATATAAAAATATAAGAAATATATAAAATATAAAATATAAAAATTTTTGAAAATAATTTTTTTTTTTTCCTTAAAGGAAACGAATATATTTTTTGGGAGTTGGACAGCGCCATTTTTTTCGCTAGTAAACTGTTGACAGAGATGAAAGAGCAAGAAGAAAAAACTAATGAGGAGAGCAAAGACGGAGAACTTTCAATCGAAGTGATCGACACAAAGCTCGGAGATAAAGAAAATGTGAAGGAGAATTCTGACGTTGAAAGTAGTATTGAGATCGATAAAGAAAAAGAAAAGGAATTCGATAAGAAAATGTCTTTCAAGGGAAAGAAGAAAAAACGATTCCATCATGATGAGGAGTATTCTGCCCTCGTTTATTTTGAAGAAGAAACTTTTATTGAGGAAGAAAAAAAGTCTTTTTGCAACATTTTTTAGCTTTTTCTATGATCCTCTCTTCCATTTCTTCTACTCTTTTTTTTTTTTATTTATACTTGAAATCAATGTTTTTATTTGATTTTTTTTTTTAAATAAACTCCTCCATTGAACTCTGTTTGATAAAAAAAAAAAATTATTTTGAGATAAATATGAGCTCATAATTTTGTACATACCAAATGGATTAAAGTATTTTTCTTCTCATGTGATTCTTTTTTTTTTCTATTTTAATTATTATTTAATTTTAATGCTTATCACCATTTTCTTCTAACCATTCCTTTTGTTTTAAGAAGAAATCAATTGCTTAACGAAATTTAGATTGAATTATTTGTTAAACTAAAAAAAAAAAGTTTAAAAATTTTTAACAATTTACAAATTTATAAAACATCGATAATTCTTTCAAAATGATTAAATTTATTTTTAAATATTCACTCATTTCTCAAATTCCAAAATATATTTCATTTATTTTTTTTATTAAGTAAATTTTGATTGTATTTTTAGTGAACTCTCTTGTTTATAAAATATAAAATAAAAAAATTACTTTGAAACAAAAAAGAAGTATAAAAATAAAATGTGGAAAGGAATTCTTTTAATATCAATTTTAATTGTTGGAATATTGGGAGCATCCAATTATTCTTATGATGGGTCAGAAAATAATGCAAAGAATCCCCAATGGGGAAAATCAGAAACACCAATGGTGCGTATTATAGCAACAGCATATGATGATGAAATTGGAGTGGTAAAATATAATTAAATTTATATATGGCAAATGTCAATTTGATGAAAAAATAATTAATTTCAAAATTTCAATTTGAAATTAACCAATCAAAATATTGCCATTTTTACCAACAAATAGAAACATAGATTTGTATTTAACAAATTATTTTTCTCATAATAGCCTGTTGGAGGATTCAATCCTTCTAAATTGCCAAGTGCAAGATATATCTCCAATATGATCTTTGGTAGAGATGCATCTGGAATCAGATCAACTAATACTAGATTGGTAACAGATATATTGACCTTCTGGGGACAATTCATCGATCATGATCTCAATTATTCTCCTGCAACAGGAAATTTGGGAACAACATGCGATTCATTCCCCATCCCTGTGCCAAAAGGAGATTCATTTTATGATGCATTAGGAACGGGAAATGTAAATATGAATTTTTGTAGAACTATAGCTTATACACAAGGTAATAAAAACTTCAAAAATGATGGATATAAGATTTAAATCATTAAATATAACAATGATACTGATAATTTGATTAAAAATCTCATCTAATTTGATTAAATTCTCAAATTTTTTAACATATACTTTATTGACACATCACATCTTCATTTATCAATATACTTAAAATCATCTTAACAAATTTTATATTCAAAAGGAACAAGCAAATCCGATCCCAGAAATTTCCTTAATATGATGACATCATGGATAGATGGATCGAACATCTACGGAAACAACGCAACTGTGGCAGCAGCGCTGAGAACCTTCAAAAAAGGATTGTTGAAAACAAGCAAGGGGCCAGATGGACCACTCCTCCCATTGAACGATGATGGATCAGGAAAAGCATTGTTGAAAATGGCCAACAGTGCAAATAGAGTGAATGATACATCCTTGTTCGCAGCAGGAGATCCAAGAGTTAATGAGAATCCCGTCCTTTTATCCCTCCACACCTTGTTTGTGAGGGAACACAATCGAAGAGCTGCTGCATTGCCATCGACATGGAATGATGAGCAGAGATATCAGGAAGCAAGGAGATGGGTGATCGGACATATCCAAGCCATCACTTTCAACGAATATCTCCCCACCTTGTTCGGAAGAAAGATTCCCAGCTATTCCTACAACAACACCCTCAATCCCCAAATCTCCGTCTTCTTCTCCTCCGTAGCTTTCCGTTACTTCCACGACGAAATCTCCGGAATAATTCCCCGCTACAACAAAACAGGGTTGCCATACAAAGACGGAAACATCCTCTTGAGAGACTCCTACTTCTTCCCTGACACCATCTCCAAGGTGGGAATAGATCCATACCTCAGAGGTGCTGCAGTGTCACAACAAAACGCATTGGATGCTCAGTTTGACGAAGATTTGAGAACTTTTCTTTACAGCCAGTCCCCTGCCCTCGCTACTGATTTGGCTGCTAGAAACTTACAACGCGGACGTGACAATGGTATTTCTAGTTATAATGATTGTCGTAGAGCTTATGGTTTGGCTCATTGCACTACTTGGTCTTGTGTCACTAATGATACCAGAATCATTGCTTTGTTGGATCAAGTTTATGGTAAGGACAATGTTGCTTTGCTTGATGCTTATCTTGGTGGTTTGTTGGAAGCCAAACTTCCTGGTTCTAATCTTGGTGAACTTTTCACTGTTTCCATTCTCGAACAATTCATCCGCACTAGAAATTCGGACAGATTTTGGTATCAAAACAATGGTGTTTTCACTTCTGATCAAGTCAACGTTTTGGACACTACTAAAATCTCCGACATCATTAAAAGAAATTGTGATATTCCTGTTCTTCCTAGAGATGTTTTTAACAGACAGAACATTTCTCCTTCTGTCGCTCTTGGTGCTTCTAGTTCTGATGATACCAAGTGGCTCATCGCTATCATCATTCCTTCTGTTGTCGCTGCTGTTTTGGTCATTATTGTCATTGGAATGTGTTTCAGCAATTCAAAGAAAGGAAATGTTCAAGATAATCGTTTGTATGAGAATCTCATTGAAGATAAATAAATTAAATAAAAAAAAAATTTTTGTAAACAAGAATTTTTATCAATCCTCATAAAATGAATCAAACAAAATATCAATCAAATCAATTTAAAGAAAGAATGAAGGATATTATTTTTCTTCCATATTGGTCATTGAAATCGCATTCTCCAAATTTTGACGTCTTTTCCAAAAGAAAATTAATCCAAGTATCACAACTATCAAAGATCCTCCAACAACTCCCAAAACAATTCCAATTATTGCCCCTGTTGAAATACCTTTTAAAAGAGAACAAAAATAAAAGAAAAAAAAAAAAGAAAAATTAAATTACCACTACAATTCCCATTTAAAGAAGCAGAAAGTGAAAGAGAAAGAGTTCCTTGTTGATTGTTCAATGTAGAAGAAATTTTATCACATTTGTTGTTCACATAAGTTGGTTTGACTGAAAACTTTGATGTTTGGATTGTTTGAACATCTCTTTTAAAGTTGATAGGGAGTGAACAGTTGGTATTGTAGTTAATCAAAACTATTTTTGTTGTTCCCCTTTCGGGTCTTTTTTCTAAAGTCAAACTGATGTTTCCATTCAAAGTAATGCATCCAGTAACATTAATTGCTCCATTTTTATTTGAATCAGAAAAAACAATATCAATTGTTGTATTTTGAGAAAGATCGAAATCACCCAAGATGATCAAACTTGTTGAATTCAAAGTGAAAGACTCTTTCACAGTAGTTGTGTTTGAAAATTTGTCAGAAAAAGAATAAATCCAATTTGAGTTTGAAAGGACACAAGAAACGTTAAATTGAGTTGTATCCACAATAAATCCCGATCCTAACCCACAATTTTGACAATTTGGAACATTATACAAACAATTAGGAGGGTTTGAAGGAACTGACGTAGAAGGAGGTGTAGTTGATGGAGTTGAAGTTGAAGGAATTGTTGTTGAAGGAACCAAAGTGGAGGGGATCAGTGTAGATGGAATCAAGGAAGAAGGAGATGTAGTTGATGGAGTTGATGTAGATGGAATTGTTGTTGAGGGAACCAAAGTAGAAGGGATCATTGTAGACGGAGCTGCTGTTGGACAAGCGTTGGAACAATTACAAAATCCATATGAAACAGGAAATTCTATTTTTAAAACAAAAAAAAAAATATTGAAAAAGAAAAATCAACAAAAAAAAGCAAAAAATTTTTGAAAAAGAAAAATTTTGAAAAAGAAAAATTTAACAAAAAAGAAGAAAACAAAGTTGATGATATATTACCAGAAAGTAAATTGTCTCCATTCCAAACATTTGTTTGATCAAAAGCTAAAATTTGAGAATAAAGATCACCACAAGCCAAACCAAAAGGAACCGTCCCGTCACTACAACTAGTATTCCCACTTCCGATTGGGACATAAATATCCGTAAAATTGTCAAAATAAACTTTGTTGAAAGTGCAATTTCCTCCATTTTGAAGAGCTATTCTCCCAAAAGAAGCTCCAACTGATGATCCCAAAAGTGTATTCGATGAATATGTGTTTAGGAATGCTATGGAACTACCCGCTCCAACGTCCATGTGGCCTACTAGTCCTCCGACATTGTTACCCAGAACTTTTGCTCTTGAATAGGTATTGTTAATCATGTTGTTTGGAGCTTTTAAACGAAAAGAAAACAGAAATAAAAAAATAAACAAAAATAAAAATAAAAATGTAGCTTAAAAAAATTAAATAATAAAAATAAAAAATAAATACAAATAAATAATAAATAATAAATTTTAATATAAAATATAAAATATAAAATATAAAATATAAAATATAAAATATAAAATATAAAATATAAAATATGAAATATAAAATATAAAAAAAAAAATAGAAATTAAAATAATAAATAGAAATTAAATTAAAATATAAAAGCAAAATAAAGCTATTAAAAATGAAAATTACAAGCACAATTATAATCCCCAAATAGACCACCACTAATACCTGCTGACTGAATTGAAACTGAAGACTTTGTGTAACAACTAGTGAAATTTCTATCAAAAAAATAAATTTTATAATAGTGAAAACAACAAATTAATTCTGTTTTTTAATTACGAGTCTTGAGCTAAGCCCGCCACTAAAATATTGAAATAGTACAATCAGTTAATAAAAAAAATTATTACAAAAAAAAAAAAAATTGTTACATCCACCTGCACAATTACCATTATTCAATACCATCCCTGTTATTGTTAAAAAGATTAAAATTTTACAATGAGAAAAAAATGATCGATAAAGGATCAATATCAATCAACATTTACAAATGATAAGATGATATTTTGGATCTCATTGATCAATTATATCGTATCTTTGGTTGAGATATAAAATTGATCCAAATTATATGTCGCAGATAGAAAATTCAAACAAATAAATTTCCAAAATTAATTTTTTTTTTTTCTTTTTTTTTACCATTACTAACTCCACTCCCAATTTTGATAGCATTAATAATGTCTCCTGCAAAACCACCTTTTAAATTGAATATTAAATCATCACATTCGAATTCAAATTTATTTGTTTACCAACTCTGGCTCCTCCGTTCACAATAGTCATACTTTGGTTTGAAGGGAATCCAATGTTATGACAGTTTGTCACTGTTCCTCCATTGATCCGGCTGACAGTAGAATTTTTTTAAAAAAAAAACAAAGTTTAATTACAAGTTAAAAGTTGAATTGTGTATGTTTTACCCAAATAAACCACCAATAATAACTTATTTTTTGATTTAAAATAAAACAGTTAGTTTTTTTTAAATATTTACAAGTATGATTTTATTTAATGAAAAAAAAAAAAATAAATATTACGTCGACTTGGAGCATTCACAAATGTATTTTGTACAATTATATTCGAGATTATACAATTGTCGCATGTTCCTGCTATTGATCCTGTATAATCCATATTTACGTTGATTATATTGCTTTGTGAGGGAGTTGATGTGTTTAATTTGATATGATTGAGTACACATGAAGAACAATATCCAATTACAGTCCCAACATTAATTACACTTGAATTGGTGGATGAAATATTTACGTTGATAAAAGAGATATTCTTGACAGTTGCACCCAAAGAAAATCCAAATAAACCCAATTCACCATTATCTCCATATAAAGTATAATTTACAATTGAATATCCTCTCCCATCAAGAGTTCCTTCAATTTTTTTTATATATTCGTTTCAATAAAAATTTTTTTCATAGTCATTTACCTCTAAAAGCAAAGCTGCTCTTTCCAACGGTTATATTATTGAATCCTGTGCAATCAATATTGTTAGTTAAAGAATAATATACAGTCTTATTGTCCATTAAGATGTTTTGCAAGGAGAAGCAATCTGATATATTGAAATTTTGTCCGAAAACTCCCGAAATTAACAAAAACAAACATGAAAATACAATTATTTTCATTTGATCAAGAATTATCCTTGCTATATTTTTTTAATAAAAATAGTTAAATTAAATTTTCGACTAACAAAAATTTTGAAAAATTAAATTTCATCAAATCATAGAGCAGAGTAAAGGTGTTTTAATTGGTTCAATTGAATTAT
>JAMYWO010000182.1:50873-77567 GCA_024220525.1 Cochliopodium minus
ACAAAAATTTTGAAAAATTAAATTTCATCAAATCATAGAGCAGAGTAAAGGTGTTTTAATTGGTTCAATTGAATTATAATATTCAAATTTAATCTTTGATATGACCAAGGTAATAATTCATTTTTTTAAAAAAATAAAATCTAAATTTTCAAGTTGTTCATTCAACGTTTTGAGATTCTATCTTTCTTGGGATTCTCAATCTTTATTAGTTTTAATACCCTTCAAGGATAAAAAAAAAAAAGAATGGAACAAAAGATTTCTTTCTTTGTTGAATTAAATAACTCAAATAAAAGATCCTTTCAATTGAGATCCTCACAAATCAATGCGAACAAATTATCATTAATGTCCACCGTAGCAGAGAAATTGATTTATATCATGTAATAATACCTTTTTATTTAGGAAAACAATAATCCCAAATAGAATAGGTGAAGAGAAGATATATCCTGAGAATGATGGATCTTTCAATTATAATTTTTTGCCTGACAAAGAATATCAAATTGCTAAAAGTAAAAATATTATATCAAACAACATTATTGAATAATAGGATCATAATGATTCAATAAAACAGATTCAATTTTATATAATCCTTATTTTATTTACATTTATAAATAATTTTTATTATGCATATTGCTTGTATAATAAAAATCTTTAAATTATATCAGATTAAAAAAAGATATACCATTCTTAAACTCAATATACATCTATCCATTCAATATTCAATAAAAATAATTTTAATTCATATTAATAAAATATTTTTTGAAATAAAACATTTCAATTAATTTTATGAATAGAATCAATCGAAAGTAATGAAGAATGGATCAAATTTTGTGAATTTGAAACAGTAAAAAAAGAAAGAAAAATCAGAGGACCAGCAGGAGGAAGAGACATCACAGTATTCTATCACAAAGTAAGATAAAAAAATTTTTAATTCATATTTTTGAACAATATTTTTAATATTTTAAAAATTTTTGAACAATGTTTTTAATATTTTAAAATTTTTCTTATTTTTTTTAAATTATTTACTATTTTTTATAGGAAGAATTATTTGCAATGGACAGTGTTTGTTACCATTTGGGAGGTCCGTTGGACATAGGAGATATAGAAGAATATGGAGGGAAAAGTTGTGTGGTATGTCCATGGCACAGATACAAAATTGACTTGAAGGTACATTTTAGAAAAAAAAAAAAGAAATAAAAAAGAAATTTCTATAAAAATTTCTAATTTATTAAAAAAAAAGTCAGGAGAAGCTTTATATTCAAAATTAGGTAATAAAATAAAAAAAAGATTTTGAAAAATTAGTTTTTTGTTAATAATTATTTCATTAACTTAATTTTTATTCAATTTTTTGATTTTTATTTAATATATTTTTTTGTTAAACTTTAATTAATTTTAAGAAATTTTTGATTTTTCTTTTCATTTTTAAATCGTTAAAAGGAGGCGAAGTTTGTAGCAAAGGAAAAAAACAAAGAGTACACACTTTAAAAATAGAAAATAACTCAGTTCTTGTCAAGCTAGACCTAACCCCAGAGAAAATAGAGTCAGACACCTACGCTTTTAACGGGCTCTACTTACATCCTGTTGACAAAAACCCTCCAAAAAAAAATGTTCATTCCAAAATAACTGATGTCAGAAAAGATAATTAAAAAGTAATTATTTATGTGAAATAACAATTGATTTTCCTATTTTTTTTTTTTATTTATTTCAGAAAGAAATANAAAGCAAAAATACAGATGTGATGGAGAGGTTGGCTTCAATAACGAGCAAAGCAATGAAACGCACAAACATATTCCACTGTGTGGGAGAAAAGATGGATCCAGTTCCTGTCCAGCGAGAAAGAGAAGACGATGATGATGACCATATCAATCCCAAAGAAGATCTATATTTCCCCAAAATATATCATGTTGAAAGTTATCAAAAAGGTAATAAACAAAATAATTTATTTTATATTTTATTTTTTATTTTTTATTTTTTTATTTTTACTTTTCTTTTGTTTTTTATTTTTTATTTTATTTTATTTTTACTTTTTTTTTTGTTTTTTTTAAATTACGTTACTAATTGTAGGTGTGATAAGATCGAATTGTGTCGATAGTTTGGATAGAACTAACGCTGCTCAATTTTGTATTGGTAAAATAAAATTTGTGATATTCTATCAAAACAATATATTATTTATATTTTAATTAAACTATTATTTTTTATTTTTTTCATAATTTTTTTTAATTTGAAAAAACATCATCATGTTTTTTATTTTATTTTAATAATTTTTCATGTTTTTTATTTTATTTTAATATTTTAAAATATTTTTATTTTATTTTATTTTATTTTATGTTAAATTTTATAATTTGATTTTTTTAAATAATTTTATTTTTATTTTTCATATTTTTTATATTTCATTTTCTATTTTCTTTTTATTTTATTTAAATAATTTTTTTTTATCATTTAAAAATTTTTTTTTAAAAAAATTTTTAAAAATATGAACAGGTAAAGCAGTATTGGGAACAATGTTGCATTCAATGGGATACTGCCAAACATCGAATCTCAGCTTCGAATCAGAAGTGGTGGGTCTTCTCCTCACGATGTACGAATGCACAGGAGATTACATCGCTCTTCAGTACGCGGGGTCTCAATTAGCTCATAGAATGGACACTTACCAACTTCGTGCAAATTGGAAGTCTCAATCTAAGGACATCTTGACCAGTATTCGTCGTTACTACAATTCCACTTTCACTGATTCGGAAAAACAAGGTTTTTCTTGAAATATTTAAACATTTATCTTAATTTAGTTTCTATTCAATTTTTTTGATTTTATTCTATTTCATTTTGATCATTTCTATTGTTTTTTGTTTTTCTTTTTGTCATTTTTTAAAAAGAGCTTTCTTTTCAATTTTAATTTTATTTTTATTTTTATTTATTTTCATTTTCCAAATAAAATTTTTTATTATTTTATCATTTTTTTAAATCTTTTTAATTTTTTTAATTTTTTTTTTTTGTTCTTTTTTTGTATTTTAATCATTTCATTTTTATTTTTTTAAAAATAAGGATCAATGAACTTGTTCTTGGGGAAATACATTCCAGACAAGTCAAAGACACATTTATGGATGCTCCCCACTGACAGCCATCTCCATTCTCCAGAAGAGCAACTTCCATCCTACATTCCTTTATCCTCCACCAAATGGTGGGAAGAGCCTCTTTCTTTCTTCAAGAGACCTTATTTAAAGTATTTTCTTTTTTTGTTTATTTTTTTGGAAAATATTTTAAATTTTTTTGTTTTTTTTTTGTTATTTTTAAAATTTTTTTGTTCATTTTAATCTATTTTTGTTTTTTTTTTTTTCAATTCTTATTTCAAATTTATTTTCTATTTTCAGTTTAAAATTGTATTTTTATTCTCAATTTTTTTTATTGTTTTATTTTTTATTTTTATTGTTTTCCGTTTAAAATTTTTATTTATTCATTTATTGAGTTTCATTTTTTTAATGTTCATTCTTTATTTTATTTACATTTTAATTTATTTTCATTCAATTTTGTATATTTTTATTCTGAATTTTTTTTAATTTCGTTTATTTTTTTTTAGTTTTATTGCTTTATTATTTTTTTATCAATTTTTTATTTTTTTATTTTTTTTCATTGCTTTTTATTTAATCCTTTTAATTTTTTTTAAAAAAGTCATAATGTAGTTGTTGTGGAAGAAAAAGAGGAGAAAGAAAAGAGGGAGTACAAAAAAAGGATTTTCAACAATAATTACAACGTGCAAAAGTACACCTTCTTCGACCAAATCTTCCAGTACGAACACAACCAAAGCGTGAGACCCAACCTCCTCGACAACAAAACTGGTGTCTCCAACGAACAGCAAGACAACAAAGAAAACCCAGTCAGGCAATATGCGAGATAGTAATTACTATTCAAAAAAATTTTTTTTGAATTTTTTTTGAATTTTTTTTTAAAAATTTTTTTTAATACATTGTTTTTGAATTTTTTTTTTATTTTAATAAAAATTTTTTATTTTGAAATTATTTTTGATAAAATTTTTTCTTAATATTTTTCATTTAAAATACTTTTTTGAATAAAATTTTCATTCTATTGATTTAAATACACTTTTTTTATTAATACACTTTTTTTTTTCATTTTTATTTAAATTCATTTTATTTAATTTCATTTATTTTTATTATTAATTTACATATATTTTTTATCATTTTTTTTTTGTTTAGCCTCACATCATTAAAAGTTTTTGGGAAAGACAACACCGAAGGATCAGAACAAGATGACAACAAAAAGACGCAGGATGAAGAAGAGGAAAAGGAAAAGAGACTGATGAACACAGAGGAGCTCATGCAAGAATTCTTCGGTATCAACTTGGACCTGGATTTTGATCTTGTCAATGCTTATAGGAATTATGCTAGTTGTTCTGAGCTTTTGGACATGAGAACTGAAACTGATGAGGAAAAGGAAGACCCAAGAAAAGAAGAATTAAAATCAAGGTACAAAAAAGAAAAAAATTTTAAATAAAAAAAATTTTGAAATAAAAAATTTTTGTTTTTTTTGAAGAAAAACAAGTACTGCTGAAGAACCTCACTTTGATCAAAACAAAATCAATGTGAATTTTTTGAGCATAAGTGACTACTTCCCTAAAGAAAAACATGCAGAAAAGAATGAAAGGAAAGAAGAAGATTTATCCAATGGTGAGGACAGTTATGTCAGAAGATATTACTCTGCTTACATCAAAAAAACAGATTTTCTCGACTTGAATGTCTCAAAAGAAAACCAAAGGGATTATGAAAACACAGTTGCGACAATAGACGCCCCATTAGAGAAACATCCAACAAATTACTACGAAGTGAAAGATTATCCTTTGTTGTTTTTATAAAATTAAATATTTTTTAAGAAAACTTTCAAGATTTATAATAATTGTTTTTAATTAAAAACATTTGGTTTTTTTTCCTCGAGATAAAAAAAATCAAACTTCAAAAAGAAGTTTAAAAAGGGGAGAGTATTAAAGGCAATTAGTAGTAAATATAGTGATTCTCTCCTTTCCCCTTTTTGAAAGAACCACAAGGATTTTCTTGGTTAGACTTTTCCAAAATTAAAGAACCAGGTTTTCCCTCACTACCTTTCTTTCTACTGTTATTGAAAGTAACGGATTTATCAAAAAAGGTGACATTGATAATTTTTCCTAACAAAAAAAAAACAAAAAATAAAAAACAAAAAATAAAAATAAAAAAATAAAAAACAAAAAATAAAAAAAAAAAAATAAAATAAAAATAAAAAATAAAATAAAAAAATTTTTATTTACCAGAGAGTGTTTTGATGGCTTGAACGAGAGTGGTCACAAGTTCGGAGAATTTCTCATCCCCTTCTTCATTGCAACGAATGGCCAAATCTCTGTACTCACCTAAAAAAATAAAAAAAAATGAAAAAATTTTAATTAAAATAAAAAATAAAAAATAAAAAATTAAAAAATTTTTAAAACAAAAAAAAACAAAAAATAAAAAAGTGAAAAAAAAAATTTTATTTAAATTTACCACTGCAATGAATAACAACCCAACGATCGTCGAATTTGGATAACTGGATGTCGACAATGCTGACGAGAGGAGTACCCAACTTTCTGATTTTGTAGCCTTTAGGATCTTGTTTGTAGATGTTCTTCTCTGTCACCACCAAAACTCTCTTTTGGAGCTTTGCTCTTCTGTTCAACTTGTCCACTACATCTGAGAACAAGATATCCTATTTTGTTCAAAATTTATCATTTAAAATAATAAAAAAAGAATGAAAATAATTAAATTACAAAAAATTAAAATAATGAAAATAATCAAATTAAAATTAATAAAATAAAAATAAAGAAGAATTAAATCAAAAAATTGAAAAAAACAAGAAAAAAAAAATTAAAAAAAAATTATAATTTTTTAAAAAAAAAACAAGAAAAAAAAAATTAAGAAAAAAATTAAGAAAAAAATAAAATAAAATTTAAATTGAATTTCAAACTAAAAAACAAGAAAAAAAAATTAAAATAAAAAATTTAAATTTTTTTCAAATAATTAAAACAAAAACAAAAACTAATTGTAAAATTAAAAAATAAATTATAAAAAAAAATGAATTTTAATAAAAAAAAATTTGAATGAAAAAGAATTTACAGTATCACCATATTTTTGGAAGAGAAGTTTGACTTGGAGTTCGTATTTGTCTTTGGTTTTGTTGGTATCAGCGACCAAGTAGTCAGAGTCATAGGCTCTAGGGACGTTCCACTTCTTCTTCTCGTGGAAAATGTCGTAGGTGACGATTTTCTGCTTGACAAACGCCTTGTCGCTTTCCTTCAATGTGCTAATCAACAGCTTGCATCTCCATGTGTTGTGTACTTTTCTCTGTTTTCATGATTATTTTTTTAAAGTTTTTATTAATTTTTAAACAAATTTTTAAAAAACATTTTTGTATTTTTTTTTTATTTCTTTTTTATTTTTAAAATGACATTTTTCAAAAAAAAAATTTTATTATTTGTTTCTTAATTATTTTATTATTTTATAATTTTTCAATATTTTTAATATTTTTACAATTTTTTATTTTTTATTTTTTTTGCAATTTTATTTTATTTTTATTTTTCTTACAAGGAGAGTGAGAGCTCTGGAGAGGACATTAGGAGGTTCAGGCCACTTTGTATTCTTTCCGTACTTCTCTTGGGTCTTCACGTCTCTGAAAGTCTTGATCACTTGAATCAACCATTTGTTGGATCTTTTAAACAAATAAAATAAAAATAAAATAAAATAAAATAAAATAAAATAAAATAAAATTAAAAATTAAATAAAATATTTAATAATAAAAAAAATGTAATATAAATTTAAAAAATAATGAATTTTTTTTAAAAAAATTTCTTTTTATTTTTTCTTTTACCTGTAACGTCTGTAAGCCAACTGGATCTTCATGGCAGCTCTTTGTTTGCTGACGTTTTTACGGCACAAGTAACCTCTGAAGGTCTTTTGGATGAGAGTCACAACTTTAGGCAATGCCTCCGCTCTCTTGTCTTCAAAGAAGAAAAGCTAAAAAATTAATTATAATAAAAAAATAAAAAAATAAAAAAATAAAAAAATAAAAAAATAAAAAAATAAAAAAATAAAAAAATAAAAAAATAAAAACAATAAAAAATAAAAAATAAAAAAACTTTAAGAAAATATTAAAGAAAATAATTATAAATATTAAACAAAAAAAAAATTTTTTTTTTACTGTTTTAGGATTTCTGATGAAAACTTTGGTTTTTCCCATTCTGAATTCGTCTTGTCCGATTTTGAGACTGTTCAAAATAGCTTGGACTCCCGCTTTAGCATTCCCGTTCCACAAAGGCCAGGTCTCCTTCGCAATCATTTTGTATCTAGCCAAGAATCTTTCGTATTCTTGTCTGTTACAAAAACCAGCTAAAAATGAAAAAATGAGGTTAAATAAAAAAAACAAAAATGTCAAAAAAAATAAAAATATAAATTTAAAAATAACAAGTCAAAAAAAAGTATTAAAAAAAATAAAGAAAAAAAAAAGTTTTTTTTTTTTTACCTCTTCTTACACGCACGTTCTCCAATAAACCCAAATAACGAATTTGATGGCGCACACGTTCATCGTCAATGGTGAGAGTCTGTTTCTTCTCGTTGGATTTGATGCAACGAACGTAATGAGGTGCACATTTGTTGAGGTTCTCCAACAAGATGTTCAAGGAGTTCTTGAACTTGGTTCCTGAGGTGAGAGGTCTTTTGTTGGAGTCTTCATTGACAGGAGGAAGAATTTCCGCAATCATCTTATCACTTGAAGATCTTTGAAATAATGATAAAAATAAGTTTCAAAAATAAATGTTTAAAATATTCAAAAAAAAATTATTAAAAAGAAAAAAATTTTAATTAAGATTTTTAAATGTGTTTTTTTATTTATTTTCTTCGATTTACCTTACTACTGCGATTTGATCTCTGAAGAGGGTATCTTGATTCTTAGCAACAAACTCTGGTACTCTGTAGTAGACATCACCGGCATAATGACGGATCATGAAGACATCTCTGCCGTACTCTTTTTTCTTGGTGGTCTCCCAAGAAGCGTAACGATCGTTCTTTCCGAAAGCTTTGTCGAGTTTCTCGAGAAATACTGTGTCATTTCCGTTTGCGATCAAGCAGCATTCATCCAAGAGAGGAAAGATACCAACAGGCCTCTTCTCGATGAGATCGCATATGACTTTGTTATTGAAGTATTCGATGTTTTCCCATTTGATACCTTCTCTCACGTACTCCTCTTGTTCTGTCTTGAGTGTCAACTCGATAAAATACTGTTGGAGCTTCTCGTTACAAAAGTTGATACAGAATTGTTCAAAACCGTTATCATTGAAGATTTCACTTTTTAAAAAAAATAAAGTTTAAATTATCCAAACAAAAATTAATTTTAATAAAAATAATACAAAATTATGAAAAGGAAAAAAAATTACAATCCGTAAATATCAAGGATACCAATGGTGAGTTTTTCATCGATGGAGCTTTTGACCTTGATACCGATGTTGACTTGCTCAACAACGTAGTCGAAGATACCACTGTAAAGAGCCTTAGCCAAAGCGTCACGAGCCCTGATGGCAGCGTCATAGTCCAAAGGAACTTTGATGATGGAAGCTCTGCGGTTGGCACCAGTGGACAAAGTTCTTTGAGTAAGAGCCAAAATAAGTTCTTTATCGTTCACACCAAGAAGAGAAGCGACATTAGTAGCTGCTGGTGAGTTTTTGATGGTGACGTAACTTTGAGAAGGAGGAGTGTTTCCTTGCTTTGGTTGGGACTTGACATTTTGGTCTCCTACTTCGGTGAACTCGATGTTTCCCAAGTGCAAGATTGCGGCCAAAAGTCTGAAGGTAGCCTTCTTTGCGTTCTCTGTAAAGTTGAGAGTTTTCATTGATTTGATGACTGCCTTGAACTCTTCTTTGTCGTTGGTTCCTTTCACATCGAAGCATTCACTGTGGGAAAGATATTTGTATTTCTTTGGATCACTCTCGAGATGGTAGTTTTCTTATTTATTTTTATTATTGTTAAATTTTTTTTGAAAAAGGAAAAAAAGTTACGGAGTTCTGATGAGGTGAGTCCTGTCAACATTTGATAGAAGATGTGAAAACTTCTTTCTCCAATGGCTCTTTGCACGACTCTAGATTTTTCAAGTAAGTAATTTGTCACCTAAATATTAAGAATAGCATTATATTGAATTTATTATGAATTTTAATTGTGAAATGAGGGATATATGATATTTTTATAAAAAGATTTTCGAATTACCTTTCCACCCACTGGAATACCAGAATAATCGAATTGAATTTCCATATATTTTCCCTGAAAGATGAAATAATGAATTAAATTTCTCAAAAATGAAAGCAAATTCTTACGAATCTTGATGAATTATCCTACATTAATGAAAATAATACGTTGGTAAAAAATTAAGATGCATATTCTTCTTAAATTTTATTACATTTCTTGCAGTTTTTGCATTTCCAAAAGCTTCTAACAAAGGATTCGATTCCAACAACATATCTTTTACTATTTCTGCCTCCTTAGTACTCTTACTAACGGCAGCGATGTAATTGAGGATCTTCTTACTTGTGACAGTTTTACCTGCCTAAATAATTAAAGAATAATAAATTTTATGCTTTTTTTTTTTTTGATCGTTTATTTACACCAGATTCACCGCTAAATAAATGAAGATTAAATAAAAATTTTAGTATAAAGATTATCATAATTTTTGAATTTAATTTGATCTGAAGATCTGTATAATAATTAATTTATTGTACTTCTATTCTTTTATTGAATCTTTACCTGATTAATATACATTGATTCTCCTTATTTTGTCTCAAATTTCTATATGCATTCTCCGCCAATGCATAGATGTGTGGAGGCATTTGATACATGTATCTCCCCTTATATTGATCGATGTAATTTTTGTCATATATCTTCAATTCCTTATATGGATTGACCGCAACCTATATAAATAAGAGAAGTAAAAAAAATATATCAAAATTTAATTTTTATAATTTTTTTTTCTTTACCACTACTTCTCCTATGTATGTCTATGAATGAATAAATAAGTTTTAACTTATTTAAGTATTTATAATTTATATATTCTTACATAAACATTTTCTTTTTTGAGACGTTCTGTTATATTTTTGAGGATTGCATCTTCACTGATAGAATCCATCAAAATGAAATCAGTAACACCTTGTCCATTTCTATCTAAATCCATTCTTTTTTGAGTTGAACTTTTTAATATTTTTTTTTTATTATTTTTTGGAATTATTAAACAAAATTTGCTTAATATCTCTTGATTACATCAAAATCCGAAAGCAAATACTCAAAATTATAATATAAATGTAATCCCTCTAAATGTTTTTATTAGGCTCACAAGAAGATTCATTTTCAAAAAAAAAAATTCAAAAAAAAAATAATTCATTTAAGTTCAAACGAATCGATTTTTGCTTCAATTTCACCAAACAAAGAAATTCCCATCAACACAAATGAATTGAAATCAATGTTTATGGAGATAAATGAGTTACCTATTTTGAAAGATATGTTATCATCTCCGAATTCCAACATTATTTTCTTATTTTCGAAGCAATTATCATCCAATTCAATTCTTTCTTCACCCCCACCTCTTATTTTCTTGAAATATCCTCCACTATACATCAATGAAAGTCCCTATATAAAACATTAAGATTAAATTCATTATATTTCTTTGTAATTACATTTAAATCACTTCCTCCTATCAAATACTCTTTGATATATAATTAAAAGAAAAATTAATATATTATTTCAAGTAGGTATACCATCATAATACTCTTGAGAAGAAATATTCTTGATGAAACCTATTTCAAATGATGATTTGAAAGATGTGAATTCAAATGAAAAGATGATTTTCTTTAATTTGGTGATATTTGACTCAATCAGTCCTATTCTTGAATAAAATCCTTTGACATTGTTTTTCAATATCATACCAACCCCCAAAACTTCCAATTGTTTTGATTTATTTACTTCAGAGAACCTAATATTGGTTATATTTTTTGAAATATTTAAATCTTTGATCTCATTATTTTTGATGGATTGCAATGTTATTATTTGCTCTTCAAGAGATTTGATTTTTTCTAACAGATTTGAGTTAATTTCGATTAATTTTTTGCATTCTTCACATTTCATTTTGATTTTTTTTATTTAATTTTTTTTGCTTGGATTTTATGGAAAAAATTTGATGGAAGCAGATTCGAAAACAAGTTTCCTTTGGATGAAAGATTAAATGTATCGAATAAAAAAGAAGAACATTCATAAATATTTAAAAAAAAAAATTTGAATGAAATATAGACTGTTTTTTTTATTTTCAATTTTAGCTATATTATTGAGTTTCATATTATTGGAATCAAATTCTAGAGATGGAGGTCCCATATTGACAAATGAACAAAAGAAATTTTTATCATTTATTAAATCTCCTCCAATGTCTTTGATAAAGAATGGAACATATAATTTGGGATTACACGATGGACCAATAAAGAATTTGAAGGGATTAGAATTGAATTTGCCCAAATTTTTGGATTTCGATCAAATAAAAAATTGTAGGCTGAAGAGATGGGAATATCATTCGATAATAACCAAAGATACCATAATCACATTCTTTATATTCAATACAGGATATGCATCACAAATAACATCGTACATTTATAATACGACAGAAAATAAAAAATACGATTTTTCAAAAGAGGATATATTGGGACTCAAAACAAAATTAATAAACGACGAAAATGGAGATAGAGAAATAATCTATAAAGATGGAGAAGAATTGTTAAGTATGAAATTTAATTTCCAAAAGAATTTCTATCAAATTGAAATTAATCTTCCGCTAACATCAAATGATAAATCAACTAAAGTAATAAAAGGAAGTTTTGAATTGAAAAAGTTTTATGAATATTCAAAAGAATTTTCTTTATTCTTCCCTTTGGATGAAACCCATAATGCATACACTCACAAAGCTCCTCCTCTTTATGTTTCAAAGGCAAATTTGTTCTTAGGAAAAGAGGACATCTCATTAGAACTTAAAGAAGCAATAGTAACCACTGATTATACTCATTCAAACGAAAAAAGAATAACAACTTGGAAATGGGTTAATTTTGCATCAATATTGAACAACAAGAAAAAGGTTTGTAGTTTTCATTCAATTTATTTTAGTTTATTTTAATTTAATTTTTTCTTTTTAGATTTTAATTAATTTGACAAGTAAAGAAAGATTTCTTGATAGAGAGAACATTGCCTATTTCGATGAAAATTTGGTTATGTTGGGATTTGTGGACTTTATCCCTCCTTCTTTGAGCAATTTGAACTGGACAATTACTAACGATGAAAACAACAAACATATTATAAAGTTATCATTCAAGTCTCTAGAAAGTTTGTTTGTAGATCAAAATTTTGGATTGGTGAGTTCTAAATATGCTCAGAACATTGGTTATTTCTCTGGAAAGATTCAAATAGAAGGTGAGACAATTGTTTTCAATGATCTTTTGGGTGTCATCGAAGATCATTATGCTAAATGGTAGTTATGTTTATATTTTTTTAAATGAAAAATTTGTTAATAAAGAAGGTAATTGAGAATAAAGATTGTTTTGTAATCAGAAATTTCAAAATAAAATAAATAAATAAAAATGAATTTATTTTTGCAAATATTTTTTGTTTTATTTGCTATCACCTTGATACAATCTAAACCTATTGATGGTTTGAGAGTATCTGGTAAATACATTGTCAACAGCCTCAATCAGCTTGTGGTAAAATAAAAATATATAAAAATTTTCAATTCTCTTTATTATTATAATCTTTATTTAACTCTCAATCATAGGTGTAAGAAAAAAAATTTTTGTTCATTTTTGAATAAGAGGAAGTTTATTTGTCCTTCAACTATGATATGTCAACAATAAACTAAAAATAATAATTTAAATTTCAAAAACAGATTGCGTGGATCATCAAGATCTGGAACAGGTTAATAAAGAAATTTTTATCTTTCCTTCAAATATCTTCAATTTAATTCCTTTTCGTCAAAAATAAATTTCTTAAATTCAAAATAAATAAATTTTTTTTTTTTTTATAAAGAATATGCTTGTGTTCAAGGTAATGGGATATTCGATGGTCCAGCAGATATTAATGTTCTCAATGCCATGAAATGTAATAAAAAATAAAAACATTTTCAAATTTCCTAAATTCTTTTCTATTTATAGCTTGGGGTTTCAATGTTGTCAGAATCCCTCTTAATGAACAATGTTGGTTGGGAATAAATGGAGTAGATTCAAGATATTCTGGTGCAAACTACAGAAATGCGATTAAAAACTGGGTAGATTTGATTTACAGCAAAGATATGGCAGTAATTCTTGAATTGCATTGGGCGAATGCAGGTAAATATATTTACAATAAAGATTTTATTTTCGCTAATAATTTTATCAATAGGAACTGGATGGGCATCTTATCTGGTACAATTAATTATTCATTCAAAATATAAAAATATATATAAACTTATTTTTTTAAAATTCCTTTTTCTTCTTCAAAAAAACAGACCCCAATGCCCAACAAAGGTAAGATGAATAAAAGATATCTTCTTATCTTTGAAAAAAGATTTTTAATTCTTACTTTTTTATTATTACTTGAAAGACCATTCCATCACATTTTGGACACAAGTAGCAACGGCATACAAAGACCGTAGTTACGTCATTTTTGAGCCTTACAACGAAGTAAAAAAGAGCAGTTCTATTTTATGATCTTAATTTAAACTTCCTTTCTTTGTTTAGCCTTTCCCAGATAACAATAATTGGGATAGTACCGAAGGTTGGAGGTAAAATGGTTATTAAATAATAAATTCGATTGATTAATAAACTTAAATTATCAGATGTTGGAGAGATGGAGGATCTTGTAATGGTGTAAAAGACTTCTTTTTTATTTTTTTAATTATTTTTTTTTTTTTTTTGATCTTTTTTTAAAGAATATTTCATAAAATTAATAATTATTTTTCTTATAAATTATTTTTCTGATTATAGATTAGTTACCAAGTAGCAGGTATGCAATCACTTGTACATGCTATCAGAAACACCACTGCTACAAACATCATTGGTCTCGGGGGTATCGCTTACTCGAATTCCTTATCAAGAGTTAAAAACAATTTTTTTTTATTATTTTTTTAATTATTTATTTTTGTCAATTTTTTTTTATTAATTTTTTTTTTCATTAATTTTTTTTTGTAGTGGTTGGAATACAAACCAACAGATTCTTTGAACCAATTAGTAGCAATATGGCACTCATATTCTAACAACATTTGCAACAACCAAAACTGTTGGAACCAATACATCACTCCTGTTGCCAACTCTGTCCCTATTTTGGCTACTGGTAGAAAAAAAATAAAAATAATATTATAAAATTTCTAAAACAAAAAAAATTAGAAATTGGACAATATGACTGCCAGAATAATTATATCAATAATGTAAGAACTTTTTTTAAAAAATTATAAATTCATTTTAAATATTTAAAAATTTTATTATTATTTTCGAAAGGTCATGACCTACTTGGACTCAATAAAACAAAATTATTTGGCTTGGACTTGGAATGTTTGGTATAAATATTACCTAAATAAAAAATAGCTTTTTTAAATAATTTAAATAATTTTAATAATTTCAATATTTTAATAGGAATTGCGGATCCGGTCCTGCTTTGATCGCTGACGAAAGCGGAACTCCCACCAATTTTGGTATTGGATACAAAAATCACATCAATGGGTAAAATCAACATTATTTTTATTTTTAAAATTTGTTTTTTTTTGTTTTTTATTATTTTATTATTTTATTTTTTAATTATTTAAGAATTTTTTCTTCTTTTTTTATTTAATTTTTTTTCCTAATAGTCAAACTGCAAGTTTTCCACCAGTACCTACAACTACCACTACTGGAACAACCCAACCACCTTCTACCACCACAGGAGGAACACCAGCTCCTTCTACCACCACAACAACAACAGGAGGCTCTTCTTCTACTTCTTACTCTTTCACTTGGTGTACCTGTAACAACGATTTTTGGACCCAACTCACTATCAACCCTGCTCCTACCTCTCCTGTATAATTTTTATTTTTAATTATTTTTAATTATCTTATTATATTTTTATTTTTTATTTTTTATTTTTATTTTTTATTTTTTATTTTTTATTTTTTATTTTTTATTTTTTATTTTTTANAAACATCATTGAGCTGTGTTAGTAGTGTGGTGGGAGACTACACGCGAAGCCACAGTGTTGTAACCTTTTTTTTTTGAAGGAAGAACTATTTTTATTCTTTTTTTTTTTTTTTTTGACTGAATCGATAAGAATATAATTTTTAAAAGAAAATTTTTGGTTTTTCTTCTTAACTCTTCATTATTTCAAATTAAAATTTTTTTTTTATTTTCTTTTCAACAAAACTCCCTTTTTCTTATTTTCCTTTCTCCCTATGATTCACATTTCTCCAAATTCAAGTTTTAATTTTTAAATTTAAATTCATTAAAAGATTTTATTTTAATTTTAAAAAAACTCTATTTTAAATTCTATTTTTTCTCGAGTTTATGAAAAAGTCTTTCTTTGATATTTTAGTTTGTATCTCCAACTTGGTTGATCTTTTCATCGATTTTCTTTTTTCTTCTTTCTTTTAAAATTTGAACTCTTTGAGAAAGAGTTATCTTTCTTTGTTGAACTCAATCTTGTTTAATTGATATATATATTGGAGAAGTTCAATATAGGAAAGATTAACAAAACACATCATTCAAATGGATAATGGAATCCATCAAAAAATTAAAAAGTAAAATTTGGTTTATAAACATTTATTTTGTTTTGAAAATTTGAAATTTGTTTGTTTTTGAAAAACATTTTCTGTGAACGATAGCAGGACCAGATTCATCCTACTCTTCCTTCGAGATCCACATTTGTTGAAAAGTAGAAAGAGATGTAAGAATAGATCCACCAATCCAAACAGAATACATTCTCTCAGGAGGAGCAATAAATTTGATTCTCATGGTTGATGTAGCAAAGCAGTTAATTCCTTCTTCATTCTATCTCCGATACCAGGAAATATTGTGGTATTACCTGAAAGAACAACATTTCCATACAAATCTTTTCTGATATCAACATCACATTTCATAATTGAGTTCAAGGTTTTTTCATGTAAACCTGAGGATTTCATTCCCAAGAAAGATGGTTGAAATAGAGCTTCTGGACATCTGAATCTTTCTTTTCCAATGATCACTTGTCCATCTGGAAGTTCATAGGATTTATCAAGTGCAGAAGAGGCAGTAATTCTCATCGCTTGTTTTAAATCCAAAGCGACATAACAGAGTTTTTCTTTGATATCTCTAACTATTTTCTCTTTCTGCAGTGGTGAAAGAATAGCCTCTATCTGTCAAAATCTTCTTCAAATAATCAGTCAAATCCCCCCCTGCAAGATCCAATCTCATAATTGCATAAGGGAGAGCATAACCCTAATAAGTTGGAACATTATGCGAAATTCTATCTCCATAATCAAATAAATAAATTATTTATGCTACAAGGTGCTTAAAGAAAGAACGTCAAAATTAATTGTAGTTTTTTTTATTATGATTTTGTTGTAAATTGGATCAAAACATCCAATTCAAAATAGATATATTTGTAAAATTAATAATTTGTTGAATTTGTTCTTTGGCGTTTATCCCTTTCCAATCAAAAACATTTTTAATCTTTGAACTCCATTCTCCCATTAAAGTTTTCCAATTTCAATTTTAGTTGGATTCTTTTCAAGAAATAACAAATTGAACCATTATCTATAAGAAATTTAACCATTTGAATGTTTTGATTTTTAATTGAAAGGAGTTGTTCCTCTAATCATCAAATAATTGATTTCAATGGCAGGATATTTGATCAATTCTGCAAATGATTCAATTTTTCCACTCTTGACACCTAGTCCAAGAGGATTTAAATAGTTAAATTCTGAATACCCTTTATTAAGGTCAATCCTTTCGTATTTCAATAAGCTCTGAGAACTTTTATTCCAAATCCATTTCTTAACTTGCAGTAATAAAATATAAATTCAAGTATATCTTTGGAAACCTACAAACCCATTGATTTTGTTTATCTTTAACCAAAAATAAACTTTTAAAAAGATTTAATTCAAAAACATCCAAACTAAATCAATTATTAGGAAAGAGAGTGAATGCTCCTTATCATTTTCTTGCCATGGATCAATTTCTTTATAATTTTACTCCTTTCTTGGATAAAGCCTGATCTAATGATAAAAATTTTTGTTTGATTTTACAATAAAATGTTTTTTTTTTGAAAAAATTTATTGACATAAATATTTGAACAAACATTATCTTTTTTATCCTTGATAAGCTCCAAAAGAATGAGGACCACTACCCACAGACTCGGAATCAGAAATCAACAAAGACAACCAGTCAGACTGATTGGTAGGCAAAATACCAATGGAATGGAATTTATAAAGGGAAATAAACAAAGAAATCAGCGAAATGAAAATGTAGAGCATTTTTGGCTGAAATAATTTTTCTTTCGAAAAATGCTTTTCGAAAGGAGCAAAGATGGCGTTGGTTGAAAGCACTGATTTTACTGGCATCGTTATCATTGAGAAGGCAAACATGATGGTGAAGATGCTCAGTTGGGATCCCATCATGTAGCTCATGAATGCCACCATTATCACGTTTTTGAATGGTGATTTTGCAAGATCCCATAATTGCTATTTTAAAACAAAAAAAAATAAAATTTAGAAGAGATAATATTTTCTTGAATTTCTTTTATTTTTTTTGTTTGGTAAGAATAACCATTTATTATTTAAAATAATAAATTTGATGTGCTATTTTAATATTAAAAATTTTGACATATTCTTTAAGACATAACCTATTGATGATTTGACAATATTTAATTCTCTATATAATTTTCATCAACCATTTCATTTTTTCTGACAAATATTTTTAACATACCAGTGATAAATTAATAATTGAATCTTATTAATTAATAAAATAGTATATTATGGTGAGATCCAAAATTTTTTATGCATAGTAAATTATATTCCACCTTAATAAATTTATTTAGACCGCATAATTTCTTTATTGAGATATTTTCTCGATGTTTTTTAAAATAAAGTTGATTTTACAGTTTCCAATACTTTAGATTCATAATCAGTGGTTTCTTTTTTATTTTTTCCCTCTCCCTTCTCCTCTTTCAGCACAAAATAATCCTCCCTGGCAGAGAAATTGGAAGAATAGGGTTTTGGTAATTCAATATTGATTGAAGGGGATGGATGATTGTTGGAAAAAAAAGACCACTTTAAAAATTTTTCGTTTTTCATTTTTTTTTTATTGATTTTGTTTAAAAAAAAAAAGTTTATATCACTTTTGATGTTGAAGGATTTTCCTTTTAATTTATATCAATTAAGTCTGGTACAAGAAATTTATTTGTAAGAATCGAAAGTTCATAATACTTTTTTTTGGCATGAGAAAATCCTAATTCAAAAGCTCTCCTGAAAAGATTAAAAGCATAGCATTCATTTTTTTCTAAAATATCTTCATGACCAGTTTCATAAAACAGTGCAAGATTGTACATTGAAACAGGAAAGTTAAGATCAATGCACTTTTTATAAAATAAAAATGCTTTGTCAATTCTCCTCTCAGTTCCCATCCCACGGTTTAATTGTAGAGCAATGAAATTCAAAGATATGACAGTTTCTTCATTACTGAAAAATAGGTCTTTTTGAATAATATCACAAAATAACAAAAATGATGTTGAATAATCTTTTTGGGTATCCCATCCATAAAAAAACATCATTCCCTTTGCAAGCAAACTTCCTAATTTATAACTTTCAATGCAAAGCTTTTTAGAATCTTCTTCATTCTTCTCACAATTAATCCCAAAAAGTAAATTAAAACTCTTTATTGCACCTTTTTCAGGGTTATAGAAATCATCATCAACAATTTCTTCTGTATTTTTTCCATATTTCTTTTCTATCTCTTTTTCTTTTTTCAATTTTTCATTCTCATTTTTCAAAGTTTCAATTTTTTTTTTGAGCTTTTGGTTTTTTATCTCAAGTTCTTCCTTAACACAGTTTTGATCCTTTTTAAAGAAAATTTTAAATTCTAATCTCAATTTTTTCCTTATTTTACCATCAAAAAAACTTTTTCCACTTTTTTTTTAAAAAATATTTATTCAAAAATAAAACAAATTTATTAAAAATTCTTATCCTTTTTTAAGTTCTTATGAAATTCTATTGATTTTTTCTTGACTCTATTTTTTTCACTCTTAAATTTGAAACTTGTTCTTTCATTCCTTTTACAAAATGAACATTTGCGTTCCCCATTGTTAAGTAAAAAAAAAAAAACTAAAAATAGCTTTTAAACCATAATAAATTAAAAATTTTTATTTTTTCTAATAAATTAAATTTTTTATTTTTTCTAATAAATCAAATTTTTTATTTTTTCTAATAAATTAAATTTTTTATTTTTTTTCATTCAAAAACTTTATTTATCCTCCAAAATGATGTTAGGTTCGGTAAAAGGTTTGTTTTCAATATTAGAAATAGAAATGCTGACAGAGGGATGTTCATTGGAAGAAACAGAATAAGTGTTCATGATAGAAAAAGGGTGATTCCACTTAAAAACCACCAATCCCGTCTTCTCATCTGTGGAAGGCGAATATGATATTGATCCCGCTGTTCCCGCAAATTTTGGATAACTTTTCAAAAAATAAAAACATAAAAATAAAAGAATAAATCATAAATAAATCAGAAAAAAATAAAAAATGAAAAAATAATATAAATTAATCATAAATAAATTGAAAAAAAAATAAAAATAAAAATAAAAATAAAAATAAAAAAATAAAAAATAAAAAAAATAAAAAATAAAAAAAATAAAAATAAAAATAAAAATAAGAATAAAAAATATATAAAAAATTTAAAAATTAACAATGAAATAAAATCTTCTTTACCCAAAACTCCCAAATGTAACTTAATGAAAATAAATATAAAAAACTTTGATAAAAATAATTTTGTTGGTGAAAAAAAACAATTACCTTCAGTTTTAGGATGTATTATTTCTGGAGGGAGAATTCCCCAATATCTAATAAAAGAAAGTAAAAATACAAATAAGAAAAAATATTATAAAAATAAGGTAGAAAAGTAAATAAAAATGTAAATAAAAAAGTAAAATAAATATTGATAAAAAATATAAAAATTATTTAAAGAACAAAAAATAGAATAATTAAAATTCTTAATAAAAAAAAACAAAAAAGAAAAAAAAAGTAAACCAATACAAAAAAACATATAAAAAAAAAAATGACAAAAAAATGAAAAAATTTTGAAAAAAATAAAAAAATGTTAAAAGTTAATTTTACCCAAAATTCAAAAGAAAAGCCATACGATAAAGAGAATAAGAAGAGTTGTTAGTGACATGAATCAAAACAGCCTTGTCAGAACCCCTCATATACTCCAAAACGCCCGGAGGAGAAAAAGGGACCTTCAACTCCTCTCCAACAAGCTTGTCCACAAACATCGAGACGTTCCCCAAATCAATCTCCGTGCTGAAAGAAAATAAGTACTCCACCATCCTCTTTGACTTCATCTCTTCTTCCTTTTGGCTTTTGGTGTAGGTGAGCTTGTAGAGCTCGGTGGTGCTAGTTTCTATGGTGGGTTCTTCGTAGAAGTTGTTGTGGGTTTTGATTACCACGTCGTTGTTGTCTCCTTCATCTTCAGATCTGTTTTTTTGATTAAAAATTTATTATAATAATTTACATCTATTTTTTTAAAAAATTATGTTTGAATGAATATTGCCATATAAATAAGGGAGATATGGGAAGTAATAAAAAAATTAATTTTTGATTAAAAGTTTAAAAATAAATATTTATAAAATTTTTCATAGATATTTCAATTTTTCCAAAATTTTTTTATTACAATATGAATGAGCTTACTCATTTTTAAGAAAAAAAATCTTTGAATTAGATTCATTTTCTTCGCATCAAAATTTAAGATGTTTTTACTTTAAAATGATTTGAGATATTAAATTTAAAAATAATATGATTACAGTATCACAAGATCTTTATAGTTCGTTGAAATGAACTTTTAGAAAATATTTTTGGGGATTCATATTGCCCACACTAAATATTTTTTATTTTTGAGTTAAAAATTGTTTATACTAAAAATTTTATCAAAGAAATTTCTTATTTAAAACTTATTTCGCTTGAAATAATTTTTTTTTCAAAAAAAACATTTTTGTTTACTTTTCAGTGGGCATTCTATATTTTATTTCGAATCCTGTTCCTGTGACAAACCCTCCTGCTCCAAATATTACAGTTTCTTGTGGTGCAATTTTCTCTGGTGGAAAAATGATCCTATATAATTAACAATTTAGAACATCAAAAGAGAAAAATTGAGTTTTTTTCAGTTTCAAAAAATAATTATTTTTATTTACCAGTCTTATTTTTATTTTTTTAATTAAAAGATTTGGCTTCACAATTATGATATTACCTCCCTTGATTATAAGATAATCCTTCCTAATTAGAGTATTTAATGTTTGATTTTTAAATATGATTTTGATAGATCTGCTTGTTGTTTCTTTATATTTTGAAAGAATAGTTATTATGAGCCAAATAATTAAAATAGGAGAAAATTATAGGCTAAATTAAATAGAAATTTAAAGGATAAATCTTTCTTTTACTTAATAATTTCTCGCATTGTTCTGCATCTGGAACAAAAAAAGGTTTAATGTTTTTTGGTATTTCAATTGTTTCATTATCTTGGATTATTTCTTCTTTATTCAAATCATTTAGTTCGTTTTCCATTTTTTTTTTTAAAAAGTTTGAAAACAAAGAGATGGTGTTATTGTAATCAAAGATCCTTAATTGTGATTTTTGAAATTATAGTAATGATAACAGAGAAAATAAATTTGTTTGAAAATATATATTTAATAAATTTCTGAAACAAATTAAAATGTTTCTTCATTTTTTTCTTCCTCTTGAATGGATGTGTTAACAGTGGAGTTATTTTGAACTTGGGAGTTATCACCAACTCCTGCTTCTTGATATTGTTGATATTCAGTGATAAGATCTTTAACATTTGATTCTGCTTCAGAGAATCTAAAATAGAAGAAATTAGTTAAATGAAAAAATAAAGATGTTTTAAAACAAAATAAATTTACTCCATCTCTTCCATTCCTTCACCAGTATACCAATGCAAGAATGCTTTTCTTTTAAACATGCTAGAAAATTGATTAGCAACACGTTGGAAGAGGGTTTGGATACTTGTGTTATTTCCAATAAAAGTTCCTGCAACACCTTCATCTGTTGGAGCAATATTACAAACGGATGATTTGATGTTGTTAGGGATCCATTCAACAAAGTGTCCACTATTTTTAGATTGGAGTTTTAACATGTGATCATCTACTTCTTTAGTGGAGACCTTTCCTCTGAAGATAGCAGATGCAGTCAAATAACGTCCACTGTTAGGATCGCAAGCTGCCATCATATTTTTAGGATCAAACATTTGTTGGGTGATCTCTGCAACACTGTAGTTTCTGTATGCTTGACTGCTAGAAGCGGTCAATGGAGCATAAGAAACCATGAAAAAGTGCATACGTGGGAAAGGAATGAGATTTACTATAATTAAAGAAAAGAATAAATTAGAAAAACCAAATTATATCAAATTTTTGATTTTTATCATCATTTTTTTATGTGTTGATTTATTGTGATTTATAATTTTATATATTTTTTTTTGTTGAGGATTAATAAAATAAATTATTATTTTTTTATTTGCTTTGTAATATTCTTTGTTTTCTTTATTATAAATTTTTTTTATATTTATGGTTTTTGGATGTTATTTACCTGCAAGTTTACGAAGATCAGAGTTAAGTTGACCTGGGAAACGAAGAGAACAGGTGGTTCCAGACATAACTTTGGAGACGAGAGAGTTCAATTCATTGTATCCAGGAGATTTCAATTTTAAAGTTTTCAAAGAAATATCATAAAGAGCTTCATTATCAATACACATTACTTCATCGACATTTTCAATCAATTGATGGATGGACAACATAGCATTGTATGGTTCTACAACGGTGTCAGAAACTTTTGGGGATGGGACAACAGAGTAAGTACACATCATTCTATCAGGATAATCTTCTCTGATTTTAGACATCAAGAGAGTTCCAAGACCAGATCCGGTACCTCCTCCGAGGGAGTGGCATACTTGAAATCCTTGTAAGCAATCTGCGTGTTCTGCTTCTTTTCTCAATACTTCCAAAACTTGTTCTACCAATTCAGCTCCCTCAGTATAGTGACCCTTTGCCCAATTGTTACCTGCTCCACTTTGGGATGCGATGAAATTTGTTGGTCTAAAAATTGATCCAATGTTTCCATTTTTAATTACTTCCAATACACCAGGTTCAAGATCAACTAAAAGAGCACGAGGAACATACTTTCCTGTTATTTTTGTTTTTAAAAAGTTTGTTAACTTGATGAATTCAAACAATGAAATAATTATTATTTTTTTGGCGCAATAATAATTTAATAAAATATTTATTTTGATGTATTTTTGAGATCATTTTACCTCCATTTGCTTCTGCAAAATAAACATCAATTCTTTGGATTTGTTCATCTTGATCTCCTTTATAATTTCCTTGGTTATCAATACCGTGTTCCTTTGAAATAGTATCCCAAAAGGTTGTTCCTATTTGATTACCACACTATTTCATAATTTTTTTTTTTTGTGTGAGAATCAAATAAATAAAAAATATATTTTTTATATTTTATAAATTTCAGTGAGTAAAATCAAAAATTTTTATAAAAAGGAAAGGTGAATTATTTAATGAAATTATGAAGAACTTACTTGACCAACTTGCAAATGAATAATTTCTCTCATTCTTTATTTCTTCTCAAAAAATAAATATATTTATAGATTTTTTTTTTTATTTTTTATTTTTTTATTTTTATTTTTCTATCACGTAAATGCTTACTGTAAATACAAAGAATTTCAATTAAAAGCTTAAATAAGTATGGAATCTATACTATGTTTTGGCGCCATCAAATTACCTTTGAATTTAAAAGAATTCTTTTTATCATTTATAAAGATTTTGGCGGTTTAATTTAAAAAATAAAAAAAAAAGGTTAAAGTATTTGCTAACCTCTCAATAACTTGAATGAATTTTTAACAATTAGCAAACATAATTTTAAATTTTCTTTTTCACAAAAATATTTAAAAATTTTTTTGCCAATATTTCACATTAATAATATTGATCTTTTCTATATTTATTTAATATTGAGCTAACGTGAATAACTAGATTCTCATTCTTTAAATAGGTCTAAATAAGTCTATTTGGATTCTATTATATTAATATATTTAAAAAAATGGAGAATATAGAGAAAAAAATTTGTTATTTAAAACCTACACCATATAGACATCCAAGATATACTTTATATGAAACAACACAAGTAATAAAAGATTATATTTACTAAATTTGGTACATCATAAATTTCTTGTAAAGAGATTTTTCCTTGTGGGATGTGATAAGGAGAAGAAAATATCAAATCTGTTAAAAATTGATAGAACATCTCCATCAGAACTAATGATAAATGAAGATAAAACAAATTATGGAAAGAATGAAATAGAAAATGTGTTGGAAATGTTATCATATCAAGGAATGACAGTAAATTCAACAGGATATGGAATATTAGGTAAGAAAAATGATGAGAGAAATTTCTTATTTTGTGATCAAATAGAAGGAAATATGTCCATAAATATTTATTTAATTGTATATTAAGCTTATTATCGAATATAGGATTTGTCAAATTTTTACAGGGATACTATATAATTCTGATAAAAAAAAGGAGATGTGTAGGTAAGATAGCAGGGCAAAAAATATATGCAATAGAAGAAACAGACTGCATCTCAATACCACATCAAACGCACAAAATAGAAGAGAGCAACTCAGAAGAAGCAAGATACAAAAGATTGTTCTTTGGGGGGATGGATCTCACCAATTTTTACTTCAGTTACACATATGACATCACCAGGACGTTTCAATTCAACATGAGCAGAATGAACATCACCGAAAAGATACCCCTGTACGATGACAAGTTTGTTTGGAATCATTTCTTGTTGCAGCCTTTGCTGAACAATGTTTCCAATAAATGGATTTTGCCTTGTATTCACGGTTCTTATATTATGTCAAGTAAAAAAAAAAATTTTTTTTTTTCCATGCGTGATAAATAATCCAACATATTTCTTTGTTTAGCTTTTACAAGTTTGTTTGACAGAACTCTAGGTAAGAAAGAAAAACATATTTCCATATGACATTTTCTGATAAGATCATCAACAAATTCATTTTAAATATTAAATTGATTTTAATTTTTAAATGTTAAAAATTTAATGAAATTAATCTCAATCACAATTATATTATTATTAATGAATTCTTTTCTTAAAATACTTAGAATTTCTTTGATTGCAAGAAAAGCAGACATTATGCTGGAACGAGATATTTGAAAAGAGGTATCGACGACAAGGGAACGTAGCGAACAAGTAGAATTGAACAGATCGTGGAGAACATCAAGCCCTACTCCAAAAGAGACACGGAGCATTTTGTTCCTTTGTACAAACAAGAGGTTCAATACCTGTTTTGGTCTCAAGACATATCTGTGACTGTTCCAAAAGTAACTTTTATTTTAAATTTTCTCTTGGTTAAAATTTTTATTTAATTTATTATTATTTTTATTTTTATTTTTATTTTTATTTTTATTTTATTTTTATTTTTTTATTTTTTATTTTTATTTTTATTTTTATTTTTATTTTATTTTTATTTTTAATTTTATTTTTATTTTATTTTATTTTATTTTTAGTTAGGTTGAATTTTTACCTTTTTATTTTATTTTATTTTACTTTTTTTATTAAATTTTTTTTTTTTTTTTTTATTTTTTTTTTTAATTTTATTAGCCACCTATTCAAGTTTACAAAAGATCCATTTTTAATCCAGCAATACTACATGTGCAAAGTTTGTTGTCAAGGTACGGGGAGCCTCTGCATCTTGAATCTCATCAAACAAAGCGAGAAGGTGGCGAGAAACTGTTTTGTTGAAAGAGTTTGAAGAGTGTTATGCATTTTCTCAACTCTACTCTTCCCAAAAGCAAAGATCATTATATCAGTTGGGATTTTCACAAAGAAACGAAAGGTAAAGATTCAAGAATACACCCAATTAAAAATTATATTCAAAAAAATAAAAATAAAAATAAAAACAAAAAAACTAAAAAACTAAAAAAAATAAAAAAAACAAAAAACTAAAAACTAAAAAAACTAAAAAACTAAAAAACTGAAATATTTTAATCAAAATTTGAAAATTTGAAAAAAATAAAATCGAAATTAATTATTTTCAAAATAACAACCATTCAAAAAATACCTAAAATTAAAATTAAAATTGAAAATGAAATGAAAATAAATTAAATTGAAGTTATAATTAAAATTAAAATTTAAAACTTAAAAATAAATTCAAATAAAAATAATATTAATTAAAATTCAAATAAAAATAATATTGAATTAATTTTAAATTTAAAATTAATTAAAATAATGAAATAGAAATTAAAAATTATTATTTCATATTAAAGCAAAAATACAGATGTGATGGAGAGGTTGGCTTCAATAACGAGCAAAGCAATGAAACGCACAAACATATTCCAC
>JAMYWO010000183.1:0-52214 GCA_024220525.1 Cochliopodium minus
AAAAAATAAAAAATAAAAAATAAAAAATAAAAAATAAAAAATAAAAAATAAAAAATAAAAAATGAAAAATAAAAAATGTTGTATAAAATAAAAATAAAAAAATATGAAAATAAAAAATGTTGTTTTAAATAAAAATAAAAAAAATTTTCAGATTCAAGCTTCTTGTTCTATCATTGGTATTTATAATTTAATTTTTTAAAAATATTTTTATCTTTTTTATTTTTAAATTTGTTTTTATTTGGAAAGGTGCATATGGAGATGCAATCAAGAATGTTGGTGGATCTTTGTACCAAGTGAGAGCATTAGATTGGAACGTAAAAAAAAAAAAAATTTGAAAAAAAATTGAAAAAAATTTTTAAAATCACAATTTTTGATAGACAAATGGACCTTTCCGTAAAAATTTTTATTTCTTATTTTTAATTTAAATTTATTACTTTTTAATTCATTTTTATTTTTATTCATTTTAATTTTTTTAATTTATTTTCAAAGAACAATGGCCTCTTTTCATTGTTTACCATCCTGAAGCTACCAATGGACATCCTTTCTCCATTCTCACATGGCCAGGATTAGTAGGAGCAATGGTAAATATTCACTTTTCTCTTAATTTTATTATTTAAAAAAATTTAAAATTTTTTTTTTAAGACTGGATTTTCTTCAAGCAAAGTTGGAATTTGCGAAAAAGTAAAAACTTATTAATTTATTTTTTATTTATTATTTATTATTTATTATTTCTGATTTATTACTTATTATTTCTATTATAAATAATAAATACATTTTTTTATTTTTTATTTTTATTAATTTTTTGTTTATTTCTTTATTTATTTTCATTAATTTGTTTTAATTTTATGAAAGGTTTGGTTGGAATATAAAGGACATAAATCTAGAGAAGGAACTCCATGGAATATGGTTCTCAGAGACATTTTGCAATACGACAACACTGTAACTGAAGGTAAACTAAAATTTATTTTTTAAATTTTATTTTTAATTTTTAATTTTTTAATTTCAAACTTTAAATTTATTATTTATTTTTTATTTTAATTTTTTTTATTTTTTATTTTAATTTAATTTATTTTTAATTTTTTAAAAAAAATTATTTTTTAATTTCTTTGTTTTCAGGATTGAACAGATTGATTGCAGCACACAGAACTTGCTCCATCTGGGTCGGATTGGGCCACACTAATCAATCTCAAGTCCAATTCAACATAGTCTCCTATTCCTACGAACAAATTGACGTAAAAAATATAAATTAAAAAATAAAAAAATAAAAATAAAAAAAAATAACAAATAACAAAAAATATTAATAAAAAATAAAAATTAAAAAAAAACATTAAAAAAAATAAAATTAAAAATAAAATAATCAAATTAAATTAAAAAGGATCAAAAAATTAACAAAAAAAATAAAAAATAAAAATAAAAAATAAAAATAAAAAAAAAAAAAAAATTAAAAAAAAAATAAAATTAAAAAATAATATAATCAAATTAAACTAAAAAGGATAAAAAAATTAAAAATTTTTAAAATTAAAAATAAAAATAAAAAATAAAAAATAAAAATAAAAAAAATAAAATTAAAAAAATAAAAAATAATATAATCAAATTAAATTAAAAAGGATAAAAAAATTAAAAAATTTTAAAATTAGGTTTACAATGATATCAACTTGGAAAGGTACCAATCTCATTTATTCCATTTTAAATTTAAAAAATTTTTTTTGATTTTTTTTAAAATTAGAACCAATCCAAACCATCCACAGCTCAAGGATGTCGTTTACGTAGACAAACACGTTCAACCTAGTGGAGACCCTTGTTTGGGAGAATTGTTGACCAGCAACTATGGGAACTTGGACGCACCTACTGTCATCAGAAATGTCACCTCTATCTTTCAAACTGGTAAAAAAAAAAATTAAAATTTTTAATTTGGTTAATTTTAATTTTTATTTATTTAATTTTTTATTTATTTATTAATTTTTTTCGTATTTTTTAATTACTTTGAATTTTTCTTCCATTTTTTTATTTTTTTTTCTAAAGGTGATATGCATTTGGCTGTCTATGATTTTGACAAAAACTTGGTGTATGTTTCCAATGCTTCTCCTTTTATCAACAACACTTGCGTTCCTGCTTACGACCGTCCTTTTGTACGTTTGAACATGACTCAACTTTTCAGCCAACCTCTTTAAAAAATAATAATAAAAATGTTTTAATGAAATTTATTTTATATTTTTGAAAGATAAATTATTGTTTTCTTTGTCTCTTTTTTTTTTTTGAAATTGATTATCTTGTATTTAATTATTCTCTGAAAAACATTTAAATCTAAATCTACATTAATTTTCATTTATGAAAAATTTATTTTCAAAAATAAAAAAATTAAAAAATTAATTAATTAAAAAAAAACTTACACAAAATCTTTATATCAAAGGATGTATAAAAAGATAAAGCTCAATAAAAATCTTCTCAAAAATAATAATAGGTGGTACTCAACAAGTGGCAGTAAACAAATTGTTATTTGTGGAGGAGGAACTGCAGGTAAATAAAAAATTTAAAAATTTTACTCCTTTTATATTTCTTATTTCTTTTTCTTTCGAATAGGATTATCAATTGGGAGCAAATTATCAAGAAAATATGGAGCATCAAATATTACCATAATTGAACCTTCTGAATATCATTTTTATCAACCTGGTTTCACTATGGTTGGAGGCGGTATTTTCAAAAGAGAAGATATGAGAAGATTTGAGAAAGATTATATCCCTGAAGGAACGAAATGGGTGAAAGATAGAGTGGTTCAATTTGATCCTGAACAAAATACAGTTATAACTGACAAAAATGAAAAAATAAAATATGATGTTTTGATTGTAACAACAGGAATGGAAATCAAACCTGAAACCATCAAAGGTAAAATGCAAAAAAATATTTTTCATACCAACATAATAGGACACATTCAATTTATTGCACATTTTAAAACCTAAATTATCAAGATCATAAAACTTATACTTATATTCCTTTTTATTATTGCTTTATTAAAGGATTGCCTGAATCATTGGGAAAGAATGGAGTTTGTACAAACTATATGTATGATTATGTCGACTTCACTTGGAAATTCCTTCAAGAAATGAAAAGCGGGAAAGCAATTTTCACTCAACCAAACACTCCAATCAAATGTGCAGGAGCACCACAAAAGGTAATAACAGAAAAAAAATAATTCGCTTTCAAACACAACATCTCGAAGAGATCTCATATTATAAATTAATTTTATTTTATTCGATATATTTACAGCGGAGAAATTAATTAATTAATTTTTAATAAAAAATTTGTTTTCCCATCTTACTTTTAATCTTAAATATCCTTTTTGATTTTAGATAATGTATTTGGCAGAAGACTATTGGAAAACAAAGGGGATTAGAAAAGATATATCAATCGAACTGAACAGCGGACTTCCCAACATTTTTGGAGTTTCACACTACGCTGCTCCTCTTTTGGATTTGTGCAAGAGTAGGGATATTTCTGTTCACCTCAAACACAATCTCGTAGAAGTGAAAGGAGAATCTAATGAAGCTATCTTTCAAGATTTAGAGACCAACAAAACAATTGTCAAAAAATATGACTTTCTTCACGTTACACGTAAAACCACCAAATTTTTTTTATTTTTTTTTTGTATTTTTTATAATTATTTTTAATTTTTTATTATTTTATTTAAATTCCTTTTATTTAATTTATCATAGCTCAAATGGGACCTCCAAAAGTTATCAAGGAATCTCCTTTGGCGTTGAAGGAAGGACCAGGATTTATTGATGTCAATAAAGAAACAACCCAACATAATAAATATCCGAATGTCTTTTCAATTGGAGATGCTTCTTCTCTCCCAACTTCTAAAACAGCTGCTGCAATCACAAAGTATAAAAAACTAAATTAATTTTCATTTTAATTTGTTCATTATTTTTTAAATTTTTAAATTTTTTTATTTTTATTATTATTTCTATTTTTTATTTATTTTAGTTATTTTGTTTTTGTAACTTTTAATTGATTTAAATTTTTAAAAAATTTAATTTTTTTTTTTTAAAAAAGACAATCAAAAGTTAGTGCAGGAAACATCATTTCGTTTATTGAAGGAAAGACTCTCCAAAACAAATATGATGGTTACTCTTCTTGCCCAATCGTCACCAAAAAAGGAGGTCTCATTCTTGCTGAATTTGATTACAATCTTCAACCAAAAGAGACTTTTCCTTTTGATCAAAGAAAAGAAAGTTCTCTTTTGTACAACTTTAAGACCAAAGTTTTCCCTTATCTTTATTGGAATCATCTTTTGAAAGGAAACTGGAGATACGGCTATTAAATTCAAAAGTGTTTATATAATTAAAAATTGAACAAAACAATTTTTTTTTGAAATTGAAAATTTGATCAAAATATATAAATAATAAAAAAATATATAAAATAAATATAAAAGGGATCTCTGAAAATATGATCAAAAAAATAAAGCTCAATAAAAATATTCTCAAAAATAATAAAAGGTGGTACTCAACAAGTGGCAGCAAACAAATTGTTATTTGTGGAGGAGGAACTGCAGGTAAATAAAAAATTTAAAAATTTTGCTCCTTTTATATTTCTTATTTCTTTTTCTTTCGAATAGGATTATCAATTGGGAGCAAATTATCAAGAAAATATGGAGCATCAAATATTACCATAATTGAACCTTCTGAATATCATTTTTATCAACCTGGTTTCACTATGGTTGGAGGCGGTATTTTCAAAAGAGAAGATATGAGAAGATTTGAGAAAGATTATATCCCTGAAGGAACGAAATGGGTGAAAGATAGAGTGGTTCAATTTGATCCTGAACAAAATACAGTTATAACTGACAAAAATGAAAAAATAAAATATGATGTTTTGATTGTAACAACAGGAATGGAAATCAAACCTGAAACCATCAAAGGTAAAATGCAAAAAAATATTTTTCATACCAACATAATAGGACACATTCAATTTATTGCACATTTTAAAACCTAAATTATCAAGATCATAAAACTTATACTTATATTCCTTTTTATTATTGCTTTATTAAAGGATTGCCTGAATCATTGGGAAAGAATGGAGTTTGTACAAACTATATGTATGATTATGTCGACTTCACTTGGAAATTCCTTCAAGAAATGAAAAGCGGGAAAGCAATTTTCACTCAACCAAACACTCCAATCAAATGTGCAGGAGCACCACAAAAGGTAATAACAGAAAAAAAATAATTCGCTTTCAAACACAACATCTCGAAGAGATCTCATATTATAAATTAATTTTATTTTATTCGATATATTTACAGCGGAGAAATTAATTAATTAATTTTTAATAAAAAATTTGTTTTCCCATCTTACTTTTAATCTTAAATATCCTTTTTGATTTTAGATAATGTATTTGGCAGAAGACTATTGGAAAACAAAGGGGATTAGAAAAGATATATCAATCGAATTCAACACAGGAATGCCTAGCATCTTCTCCAGTCCTCACTACGCTGCTTCCCTTTTGGATTTGTGCAAGAGTAGGGACATCTCTTTACACTTCAAACATAATCTCGTAGAAGTGAAAGGAGAATCTAATGAAGCTATCTTTCAAGATTTAGAGACCAACAAAACAATTGTCAAAAAATATGACTTTCTTCACGTTACACGTAAAACCACCAAATTTTTTTTATTTTTTTTTTGTATTTTTTATAATTATTTTTAATTTTTTATTATTTTATTTAAATTCCTTTTATTTAATTTATCATAGCTCAAATGGGACCTCCAAAAGTTATCAAGGAATCTCCTTTGGCGTTGAAGGAAGGACCAGGATTTATTGATGTCAATAAAGAAACAACCCAACATAATAAATATCCGAATGTCTTTTCAATTGGAGATGCTTCTTCTCTCCCAACTTCTAAAACAGCTGCTGCAATCACAAAGTATAAAAAACTAAATTAATTTTCATTTTAATTTGTTCATTATTTTTTAAATTTTTAAATTTTTTTATTTTTATTATTATTTCTATTTTTTATTTATTTTAGTTATTTTGTTTTTGTAACTTTTAATTGATTTAAATTTTTAAAAAATTTAATTTTTTTTTTTTAAAAAAGACAATCAAAAGTTAGTGCAGGAAACATCATTTCGTTTATTGAAGGAAAGACTCTCCAAAACAAATATGATGGTTACTCTTCTTGCCCAATCGTCACCAAAAAAGGAGGTCTCATTCTTGCTGAATTTGATTACAATCTTCAACCAAAAGAGACTTTTCCTTTTGATCAAAGAAAAGAGAGTTCCCTTTTGTACAACTTGAAGACCAAAATTTTTCCTCCTCTTTATTGGGATCATCTTTTGAAAGGAAACTGGAGATACGGCTATTAAATTCAAATAAATTCTATTTTAACACTTAAATCCACAATTAAATAATAAAAAAAATTTCTTTTTTTTTTTCATTCATCGAGATTTTGATCAAATTTCTAACAAATTTTTTTATTCTTTAAATTATGATGCTGAAAAAATGTAAAGAATGGTGTCAAATGGCCTTCTATTGATTGGAAAAATAAGAGGAATATTTTTAAAATAAATTAATTATATTAAAAAAAAAAAATCAAAAATATTTTTTTCACCTTTTGATTTTTTTTAATTTTGCTCAAATCCATTATTATATTTTTATAAAAACACATTATTCCTCATAAATGAGCGAAAATAAGATACTGAAGGTGATAGTGGAAGGTAATTCCTCCCAAAATATATATAAAAAAATTATAAAAAATATATTTTTTTATAAATTAGATATATTCAAAATATTTTTTATATTTTTTTACTCTCAATCAAAATTTAATAGGTGATAATGGGGTTGGAAAATCATCATTGATAAAAAGATATGTAGAAAGCACATTTTCAGATGATCACAACGAAAATATAGAACATTGTTCAAAAAAAATTGTATTTAGAAATGAAACAATCACATTGCATTTTTATGATAAACCAAGCACAGATGTAAATGAATTGGTTACAAGTCATTATTATGGTGGAGCACATATTTCTCTTGTTCTCTTTGATTTGAGTGACAAAAAGACAATTGATGCTATAGAAGATTACACCAAAAAAATAATTCGTTTTCAGACAAGTACAAGTTCAACAGAAAAATTAATGATTGTTATTGTTGGAAATATGTTGGATAAAGATAATCATGAGGTAAAAAAAAATAATAAACCTTTATTTGGATACAATTTTCCATATATATTTAATTAAAATGAATTATAGAGGATAGATTTGATTTTATTTAATATCAGAAGAATAATTCAAAATTAAACCTATAATTCAACAATTTCCAAAATTTCCAACTCCCTTTTCAAGTTTAAAATTTATTATTCCAAAAAAAGAAAAACAATATTTCTCGAAAAAATACACTCAATACTCAAATATAAAATCATATATACAGTCAAATCTTTAATATTGTTCATATTTTCAATGAAAGGAAAAGAAAATAAAGATTTTATAACGATATTAAATTTATTCACTTTTAAAATCAATTTTTCAAATTCACAAAACATCCAATCCTTAAAATTATCAACCAAATATTTCTTTGAATATAAATAGGTCAAAAAAGAAGACTTAGAATTAGAGGATTTTGAATATTTCGAAATATCTGTCAAAAATAACAAGGGCATCAATGAAATGTTCACCAAAATACTCGAATTATATTATGAAGTCCCATTGGATGAACCAAAGAACACAAACACAAAACCATCAAAAGGAAAAGGAAAGGGATGCATCATCTTTTAGGGAGCAGATAAATCAAAAAAAAAAAAATCAAAAAAAAAAAAAAATTCACACATTTAATTATTATTAACGATTCCACATAACATCTTAATCCTAAAAAAACATATATACTCTCTATTCAATCCAATGAGAGGAATTTAATTAAAAAAAGATTTTAATTTTTGTAAAATTAAACAAAGAGAAAGTTTTGCTTTTTTTTTTATTTTTTTATTATTCACAACCATTTTGCTTTTTTTATCTGATATAGCTTGTTATTTGGAGATCTTTCTCGTATTCTTTGAATTTCTTGCAATTCTCTATGCATTTCAACAATATTTCCTTCTTTGGCTTTCCATATGATCCACTTTGTCCAAATGTCTTTACCTTTTTGTTTTTATCATCTACAACTATTATTCCTCCTCCCTCAACATTATATTCATTTTTAACTTTATAAGAAAAATATTTAATATAGAGTTCATAATATTTGTGATGAAAGTTTATTTACGATTTCCTGAAGCATATGTATCAACGAAATGATCATATATTTTATAGTGCATATCTATCTTGTTTATTATTGGTAATTAGTGATTATATATGAATATCTTCTCTTTTTGTATTACCCAATGGATAGCTGTACAATATATACTTCAAATGTTTATCAGTTTTATTTTTGAGTATAATATATTTTTCATCTCCATTATGTTCAATCTGGCATACTATATTGAATAGAAGAAAGATTTAAATGGAATCAACATATTTGATATTAAAATGTTTTCTTACTGTATTGAGCTTCTTCCATTTTATTTTGATTTCCCAAAAAAAAAAAAAAACGAACTAAAAGAACAACTAAAGATTTTACAATCGTCCTTCAAAAACATAATAGAATTAAAATAAATTTTTTTGTTGTTTTTTGTTTCAATTATTCTTTTTTGACATAAGATACTCGGTGATTTGAATATCCTTTTTGTAAGTTTTGAATCTTGTGCTTTTCTCTATACATTTTTTCACAACATCTATGTCAGGCTTTCCGTACTGATATTTCCCACTTTGACCATAAGTGCTAACTTTTTTGTTTTTTTGATCCACATTGATAATTCCGCCTCCTTCAACGAGATACTGCATATCATCTTGTATATAAATTAATGATAAGTATTAAATCATAAATTTTTAAATTTCACTTACCATTTCCTGATGTATATGTCTTAATAAATTTCTTGAAGATTTTATAATGCATATCTGGATTGAATGGTTTTATTTTTCCGTTATTAGTGTGATTTTCATATATGCAAATCTTCTCAAATTGTATTACCTAATGGATAGCTGTACAATATATATTTCAGATGTTTTTCTGTCTCGTTCTTTATTATGATATATTTTTCTTCTCCTTCCTGTTCAACTTGGCAAACTATATGATGCAGTAGATGATGATTATAATCTAATAGAGATTCTATTTTGCCATCATATAATGTTTCTTACAGTAATCTGCTTTCTCCAATTTTTTGAGGAACAATTCATTTTTCTTCTTATCACCAAAATAGAACCATATTCTTGCAATGATCACGGTAATGATAGACATGATGATCAAGAACAATTGCATTTTTTTTTTTTGGCATCAAAAGAACTATAATTTAATATAAAATGAGAATTTTTGATGAACAAAAATTATGATGACTGAACAATGAAAAATATAAAGCCTTAAATCAAATTAGCTAATATCAAAGGAGGTCAAAAATTTTAATCATCATTCAATTTTTTTTATTTTTATTCTTTTTTTTTTTTTTTTTGATTTTTTGGAAAGATCGTAAGCAACAATGATGGATCTAGAAATACCAACATCACAGTTACTCTAAATAAAACCAACAATGAAAGTCTAAACTCTGAAATACTTTCAGCAACGATGTCGAACCCATCACAAAAGTGAACTTATGCAATCACAAAGAACATTGTAAACAGTGGAATCACCAACAACATTAAAAGGAACAATGGAACTGTTAATTCCAACAACAATAAACAAAATAATAATTTTGAAAATTTCAACAAAAACTTTGATAAAAACAATAAAATTAATATTAATAAAAGAAATAAAAATAATTTAACAAATCAAATTAACAGTAATACCAAGAAGTCCAAAATAATTACACAATTTCAAAAAAAAATTCTATTCAAACTTTTTAAATACAGTAAAAATAATTTTTGATAGTTTTACTTAAAAAGAAAACTAATACATCCTTTTAGAAAATTTAAAAATATATGGAACGATCATAGAAACATTCAAAAAAATAATCAACGAAATAGATTTGTTTGTATCAATAACTTTAAATTCATTGTGAAAGAATAAAAAGGAAAACAAAAATAAATATTGAATAAATTAAACTCATCAATAAAAAAATGGAGATCAATTACTTGAAGTCTTTTAAAGAACTAATGGAGAAGATTTAAAGTGATTACAACAAATGAAAGTTGATTAATTAAAATTTTTTCTTTCAAAAATTTTTTTTCAGGTTAAAGATATTCTTTTTCGAATGAAATACATCAAATTTCTCAGAATGCTTTCGTTTTTATTTCCATTTTTTTTAATTTTTTTTTTTAATAATTTGAAAAAGATTGAATGATAAGGTTTCGAATGGGTCTTGGAAATTTAAGGTGAGGAGATCTCTTTTGAAAAGAATGAATTATCATGAGAAAATTAAAAATTCTTTTTTTTGCTTCATATTGGAAAAGATGATGATTTTCTTGATTCCATTCCATTGATAATTGAGAACTTGATCCTGTTAATCTCACAATTTTTGGATTTTCATTCTTTTATTTTTTTTATATAAAAAAAGATTTAAAATAGGTTTTAAAAAGAAAAGGAAGTTTACATTCTCAAATTTTAATTCAACCAAATTTTTGTCATACAACTTTCTTTTTTTTTTTTTTTTTTGAATTAAATAAAATAAAGATTAAAAAAAAAAATCTAAAAAAAAACAAACAAAAAAAAAATAAAATAAATGAAAAAAAAATAAAAAAAAAAGAAATTTATTAAAAAGAAATAGAATGAAATGAATTAAATTTAAAGTAAAAAAAAAAAAAAAAAAGAAAATTATAATTAACCCTTGTTTATCAAACAAATAAAAATCAGAAAAATAAGACAAACAACCCTCCAATTCAATATGGGAAGGAAGCACAATTTTTTTAAAGGGAACAAAATTTTCATCAACGTGAGTAACTTTTTCAATGTATTTAGTCCAGGATCCACACGAAGAAAAAATGGAACCATCTTCGTAAAAAATGATATCGTAATTTCCTCCTGATGTTATTTCGATTGGTTTTGAGTTTGTTGGTAAATTTAGAAAATGGAAACCTTCCTTATTCTTTAACTATAAAAATCGTAATTAAAAATAAAAAATAGAAATAAAATAATAAAATAAAATAATAAAATAAAATAATAAAATAAAATAATAAAATAAAATAAGAAAATATTAAAAATTAAAATTAAAATTAAAATTAAAAATAAAAATAAGAAATAAATAAAAATAAAAATGAAAATATCAAAAATAATAAAATTAAATAAATATTTAATTTATTGAAACATTAATAAATAAAATAAAAAATAAAAAATAAATAATAAATAACGCTCAAGAATTAATTTAAGAAAATGTTTTTTTTAAAAAGAAAATATTTGAAAAAAACTGAAAATTTAAAAATTACATGGGAACATAAACCCCAATTTATTATTTTGTGATCAGTTGTGATTGCGCTAGTGTGATAATTCGAACAACTAACTTTCTTTACTTTTAGGTCTCCAATCTCTTCATATCCAACCAAACTGAATTGTGTTGTAAAATTACTTCTACCAAGGGTGATTTGATTTTTGTCGTTAAGTCTATTTTTATTTTTATTTTTTTGAACAAATTAAAATCTTTAAAAATAAATGAAAAAATGAAAATAAAAATTAAAAAATAAAAATGTTAAAAAATTAAAAAATAATATTAAAAGCAAAAATGTATTCAAATAAAAAATTAAAATTAAAAATTAAATATGTTAAAAATTTTTTTTTTATTTACCCTTTTACAATTCAAATTAAAATATTTTTAAATAATTATGAATAACTTTACCACTACCAAAAACTCTTCCCAAGTTGGACAACAAGATCGAGAATTTAAATCCACCTGTCCCACAAACTATTTTTTCGTTGGGTAAAAGTGTTTCGATAGTTTTGATGAGAGTAGGTATTTTTCTAGGATTTGTGTCTCCCATTCCTAGATCGCCTAAATATTTTTTTTAATTTTTTTATTTTCAAATAAATTAAAAATTAAATAAAAATTATGTTTGATTTAAAATACAAATAATAAAATAAAAATAATAAATGAAATTAATAAAATAACAAGAATAATTTAAACAAAAATAAATTAATTAAATGAAATAAAAATTAGGTTTGATTTAATAAAATTTAAATTAAAAAATAATATAAATATAATAAAATAAATTCATAAATAAAATAAAAATAATAAGAAATATTAATTTACCATGAGAATTAGGTCCCCATGCATACACATCTCCGGTTACTTCATTAACAGTATTTTTTTAAATAAAAATAAAATTAAATTGCAAAAAAAAAAATTAAAAAAATTAAATTGAAAATTACATGTGGTGCAAATGGTTTGGTAATAGCCACATCCTAGACTCAAAACTTTCTTTTCACTTCCCATAATCATTTTTGGTATTTTATTTGATAGTACTTCTCCTTGCCCAATCTCTCCTAAAACAAAAAAAATTTTGAATTCAAAATAATAGTTAAACTAACAAAATAATTTTAAATAAATTTTAAATTTTATTTAAAAAATAAAAATAAAAAAAAATAAAATTAAAAATTAAAAAATGATAAAATTACCTAATCAAAATAAAAAATAAAAACAAATAATAAAAAATTAATAAAATAAAAAATAAAAATGAAAAATAAAAGAAAAAATAAAAAAATTAAAGTACCTAGTGGTGACTTTCCATGAGACCATATTTCTCCATTCTTAGTAATGAAATTTGTGAAATAATAACCTGTTACTATACCTTTTATTTCTCTAAAAAAATTTATAAATTTAAAATGATAAATTAAATTTTAAAAAATTTTAAAAATATAAAAGATGGATATACCCTCTTATCTCAATTGGTAATTGATCACTATAACATTTTGGAATAGGCGTCATCTCAAATGTATCAGAACTTCCCCACCCTTTAAATAAAATTATGAAATAGTGTAAAAAAAATTAAACAAATTAAATTTAATTAAAACAAAAAATAATTTTAATTTATCCAAATTTTTTTTTTTTTACCGTAGATATCCCCTTCATCAGAAATAGCAAGATAATGATAAGAAAAAGCGTGTCCAAACTTTGATATTGTTGGTATTGTGTATTCTTCATTTTTTCTGATCAAATCATAGTCATATTCAATTTTTATTTCAATTTTTTTCGGGATATCTTTTGTTTTAAAAACATTTTTTTTTTATTTTTTTATTTTTTTTTATTTATTTAAAAAAAAATTTGAATTCATTATTTTATACCCTCCTTTGATTTCTCCATTTTGATTCCCATCATCGAATTGGATAATGGCAATGATGTTTTCTCGGCGAGATAATTCTTGATATCTTCTTTTTTGATTTTGTCTGTTTGATTTGCATCCAAATCTCTCAAAATTTCCTTCTTATTTTCTTTGTTGGTCTTGATTTGAAGTGATTTGCATAATTTGAATAGATTTTTTGAATTTAAATATCCCTTTCCATCCTTGCTAATTATATGAATGGGTGATGAAAAATATTATATATTTTATGTTTGAAATTTTTAAAAGAGATAATATGAATGATTTTACTCCAATTTAAGATATTCTTTTTCAAATGAAATACTATCAAATTTCTCAATGCTTTCATTTTTATTTCCCATTTTTTTTATTTTTTTTTATAATTTGAACCAGATTGTTTGAAAAGATTATGGGAATTTAAAGGGGAGGAGATCTCGTTAAAAAGAATGAACTATCTTCCAGAAATTAAAAATGTTTTTTAATTTGCTATTGAAATAAAATTTTTTTCTTTTATATATGATTGGATCCAACATTTATACCTCACAAAAGATGAAATATTTGATCCAAATAACTCTTTTATATTTCCAATATAAATTTTAATTAAATTTAATTTTAATTTTTTTATTAAATTAAATAAATCAATTTAACAGAGAGCACATAAGCTCTGATTCTGTTTTGTTATTAAGATGTCAGATTCGTGTTCGTCAATTTCGTTAGGATCAAAAGGTAACAGAGCAACAGCACCACCAAGTTCAAGGGAGAAAGACAAGGAATAAAGAGTGTCTTGTTCGAAATGAGGGAAATCAAAGTAATGAATCTCATCTTGATTCACTTTAACACTGAATTTCCTATCAAAAGAATGCAAAGTGATGACAAAAGTATCTCCATTAACAAATTTTATATCGCTTTTCTTAATTTCTTTTCCACTATCATATTGTTTTCCATTCTTAACTATTGTTAATTAATTATATCAAGTTGATTTTTTTTTTTTAATAAAAAATTAAAAAACAAAATTCATTTTTTTTAAGAAAATTTTCTTTACAAATAAATGTAGTTCCTTTTAGTTCATAAACTAAATTTTTCCAAAATTTCCCAAATTTTTCTTTATAATGTGACGGAACAAAACCAAATTTTAATTCAGAATTTTTGATTATGGAGACTTTCCATTTCCTTTCTTGGAATAAATTTCTTTCTGTCTTTGATTTGGTCCCTTTCACTAAAACATTGGATAAGACAGGACATGTGGGGTAATAGAACTTATCCAAACAAGATATTATTGTTTTATTATTGTTTGAATAAAAAAAATGATCACTAAAAGGCTGCCATTCATCCATCCCATAATTTTCAATAAACAGTTTCCTCCAACTAAATAATTATTGTATTTTTTGAATTTATTAAAACATTTATTGAATTTATTTATTTTTTAATTAAATAATGAAATTTTAAATGGAAAAATTTAAATTTGATCGAAATTCACTTTATCTCCTGCTCGCTCTCCTTTAATTTCTCATAATGGCTCTCGATTCTTTTGCAATATAATTCTTTCCATAGAATATTGTTGTTGGCAATACCTCTCATCATTTTGTTGATTGAAGATAGATTGATTATATCTTTCAAATCAAGAAATGAAAAGATGATGAGGGTTGTATTTTTATCCAAAGAGCAAAAGCTCATTTTTTTTTTTTTTCTGAATAAATAAAATTAAGGTGAAACATTAGATTGAATATATAAATAGCAGATGTCCAATTTCATCTATATGGGTATAATAATGAGTTTGTAAAATTTTATAAAATTTTATCTCGGAATATTAGATGATGGGAGCTTGATGGTTGCAGGATGGAATATGTATGGACAATTGGGGATAGGAAATAAAGAAGATCAATCAGAATATGTGCAGATGATGAAGGATCCCTTGATAGAATCGATCACAGGATCATCACATGTGCTATATAAAAAGGAGAATGGAGATGTATATGGATTTGGATCGAATGCATATGGACAATTGGGTAAAGAAAAAAAAAAATTGCGCAATTTTTTTTAAAAATATTTTTTTTTATTAAAATTATTTTTATTAATATTAAAAATAGGATTTCCAAAAGAAACAGAATCTTTTGTAATTCCTACCATTATATTTAGTGATCAAAAAGTAAAAATTGTTTCATGTGGAACTAGCCATACATTGATATACAAAGAAAATGGACAATTATTTGGATTTGGAGCAAAGTAAAATCAAAAATAAAAATAAAATCAAATTCAAATTAAAAAATAATTTTTTATTTAATTTTATTTTTTTACAATTTTTTTTTTAAAAGTTATTTTGGACAATTAGGAAAAGTCGACCCGAAAAATATTTATACTCCTACTTTACTTTTGAGAGACAAAGAAATCAAAGAAATACAAAGTGGATCTCACCACAATTTAATATTGAAATAGTAAAAAAAATAATTTTTTTTTTTTTAAAAAATAAAAAATAAAAAATTAAATAGTGATGGAACAGTTTTATTTTTTGGACAAAGTAGTTATGGCCAATCTAGTAAATTTATTACTTTTATATATTTTTTTTATTTTTATATATATTTTTTTTCTTATTTTCTATTAAAAAGCAAAAGGAGTTGAGAATGTGCATCAAATAACGGAAATAATGAAAGACAAAAATATAAAAAATGTAAACTTTTTCTTATAAAAATATTTGATGAATTAAAAGAATTTTTATGATTTAAATAATTTTACATTTAAAAAAACTTTATTTTTTAAAAAGATTTTTTGTGGCGGATGGTCTTGTTTCTTTTATAAATATAGTGGAGAATTGTTGGCTTGTGGAGCAAATGAATCAGTAAGAATTAATAAAATAAATAAAAATAAGCAAATTAATAAATAAAAAATTTGAAAAATAAATAAAATGAATAAAATAAATAAATAAATAATAAAATAAAAAAGTAAAAATAAAAATAAATAAATAATAAATAAATAAATAATAAAAATAAAAAAAGTAAAAATAAAAATAAATAAATCAATTCAAAATAAAAAAATATTAAAATTTATAAAATAAATAAAAATGAAATAAAAATCAATTAATTGAAAATAAAAAAATATTAAAAATTAAAAAATAATGAATGAAATAAATTTTTAAAAATATTAAAAAATTTTTAAAATTAATAAAAAATAAAATTAGGGTCAATTAACTGGGAATCAAGGAAAGATCTTATTTAGTGGAACCTGCGTTGTTGATCATAGACCAAGACATAACCTCCTCAAACTTGAATATCTCACGTATTGATGCTCAAAAAATGGGGAGTTATTGGTATTTGAGATAACAAGTAAAAATTTTTTTAAAAATTAAAAATATAAAATTTAAAAAGTCATGGACAATTAGGTATCATTTTTTATTTTTATTTTTATTGATTTTTTTATTTTTTTCATTTTTTATTTTTTATTTTCAATTGATTTTATTTTTCATTTTTTTTTTTGTTTTCAATTGATTTTTTATTTTTATTATTTTTATTATTTTTATTATTTTTATTATTTTTTTTTTTTCATTATTTATTTTTTTTTTTTATTTTTTTATTTTTTTTTTTTATTATTTTTATTTTTCAATTAGGTATTGGAGACAAGAAAATCCAGGAAACTCCATTTCTTTTGATGAGTGACAAAAATATTAGAAAAATTAGTTGTGGGGCAAACTTTTCTATGGTGTTAAAAGAAAATGGAGATTTGATTTATTTCGGTTCTAACAGATTTGGACAATTTGGTGAATTTATATTTTTATTTATTTTTATTAATGAATCAAAACAAAACAAAACATTATTTGTTATTTATTTTTATTTTTATTTTTTATTTTTTATTAAAAGATTTTTTATTTTTTATTTTCATTTTTTATTTATTTTCTTTTATTTTAATTTCTTTTATGATTTTAATTTTTATTAAGGAAACAAAACAAAACAAAACATTATTGTTATTTATTTTTAATTTATTTTTATTTTATTTTTTATTAAAAGATTTTTTATTTTTATTATTTATTATTTATTTTTTATTTTATTTTATTTTATTTTATGATTTTAAGGAAACAAAACAAAACAAAACATTTACGTTCCAACTTTGTTAATGAAAAACAAAAAAATTTCAATCATCTTCAATGGAGAAAGGGAAATAGTTTGGTCTTCTGATTTTCACAAAGATCTTTCTAACAGTAAATTTAAAAACCAGGTATTCAATGTTTTGCTTTGTCTTAAAGAGCTTCAAAAACAAACAAAGTTAAAAGTTCCTAAATTTGTTTTGTTTGAAATTATAAAGTTGGTTTACTCTTTTGAAGAAGGAGTTAAGAGGAATGATACAAAAGAAAATTCTTTGTTAAACAAAAAAGAAAATAAAAATTGTGTTTTGAATTAAAAGTTTTATTTCCAAACAAAAAAATTATTTTTTTAAATTTTTTTGGTTTAATTAGAATCGAGTTTAAATTGTTTTTGGAAAAGAAAGTCTGAAACTCTTGTTGGCAAAAAAGGGAATAATGTAAATAAAACTTTTTCTGAAATCTAATAAATTAAAAAATAATAAAAATATAAAATAATAAAAATCAAAAAATAAAATTAAAAACAAATAAGAAAAATTCAAAACAAAAAAAGTAAAAATTGTAATAAAAAAAAAAAAAAATAAAAAAAATAAAATTACAGAATTATAAAAGAAACCAAAAAAAGTAAAAATTGTAAAAAATTGTAATAAAAAATAATAATAAAAATGTTGAAAATAGAAAACCTCTTTTGCTACAATGTATCTAGGTCTTGGATTTTCAAGCAAACAGACTCTACTAACTTCTTCTGCTACATAAAGAGGAGTTTGACAAGATGGAATCTGCTCGCTTAAAAGTTTTAAAAATTTCTCGTTATAAAAATTGTTGATCAGAGGGTATTTGGAAACAGACTTATATTGGAGGTGTTTCAATAAAGGAGTGTTCGTGAATCCTGGTTGAATAAGAACGGCCTTTAAATTTGTTTTTAAAAAACTCATTTCTATTCTCAGAGCATTTGTGAAACCTTTTAAAAAAAGAAATAAATTGAATTAATAAATAAATAATAAAATAAAATAAATTAAATTAAAATAAAATATTGAAATAATTTTTTTTTTTTTTTAAACTACCTTCTATTGCGTGTTTAGTAGAAGAATAAGCTGACATACCTGGTGTAGAGATAAATCCAGCTACAGAACTCAAATTAATGATTCTCCCGTTTCTTTGTAACAATGGGACCAAATGTTTCACGCATTTTACTAATCCAAAAAAATTAACTTCGTAGATTGGCTTTACATTTTCTTCTATATCAAGCTTTTATTATTTATTATTTTTTTTTTTTTTGAAATTTGAATGATTTACTTCGAATGAACTCCTCCATTCTCCAGAACCCGCTATTCCCGCACTCAATATTGCACCAAAAATTTGTTTTTCTTTCTCCTTTATTTTTTCTGTTATATCAATAATTTGTTTTTCATTGGTAATCTATATTATTATTATTTAATAAAAAATATAAAAAAAATAAATAAAAAAAAAAATATTTTTTTTAATTTTACATCGCATTTTATTATCTCCAAATTATTATTTCCTTTGTAATCTTCATTTAATTTATCTACATTCAAATCCAAAGCCCATATCTATATCAAAAAATTATTTTCGTTTGAAATATTTTTATTTTTTTCTAACCTTGCATCCTTTCTTCATTAAAATGTCAACGCATGATCTTCCTATCCCACTTCCAGCTCCTTGATAGGAATTGAATTCAATCAGTTTTTTATTTCATACAAAAATGAAATTTTTACCTGTGATCACTATACATTTTCCATCACCTCCAAGATTAGATCCTTCTCTGTTTATCCATTTATAGATAATAATGATTGAAATTACAAATAAGATTGAAAGGAACATTTTTTTTAATTTTTTCGAGATAATTTTTTTCGCTGTATTTTTTTTTCTAATCCCACTCTTAAAAAAAAAAAATTTTGTCTTGTTTCTTTGTTTGATGAATTGAATCACAATGCATAACTAACTCCGCTTTTAAAAATTTTAAAAAAAGAATGAAGGGTCTTGTTCCTTTTAATTTATCTTCAATACTTTTCTTTCCACCATCTCAGAAATATTTTGTCAGAAAAAAAAAAAAAAATGGAATTGAGAGTATTAACTTTTAATACCTTCTCTGAATTGTATGAATTGCATGATAGAATCACCAAAATTTCTAAATCTCTTGCCCAAAAAGATTATGAAGTGATATGCCTGCAGGAGATGGCGATGAACATGCCCAAACAGATTTTGCGTGAAAATATGGAATCTCAATATCATATCATAGAATCTAATCATCATAATAGGATCTATCCATTCTTATCATATCTTCCTTCTTTAATATTTTTCTTCATATATCTCCTTACAAAAAAAATAATTTTTATTTCTTTGATGTTGATATTATATCCCAAGATATTGGATCTCATCATCACCCATCTTCTATCATATATCTATCTCTATAAATTCAATATCAAACAAGAAGCTCTATTGGACACGATGGGGCTTACGATATTGCTAAAGAAAGATAAATTCAAGAAATATGAATTATTGAAAATGAAACCATTTGATAATCAAGGCTATTTATTCAATTGGAGGTAAATTTTTTTTCTTTTTTTAATTTTTTTTTTTTCTTTTTTATTATTTATTTTCTCCAGATTTATTCCGAGATACTTTTTCAATATTACAATGTTGAGACCATCTTTTTGTATCATTTTGTTAGAAACTTTTAACAAAGAAAAAATAATACTTTGTAACTGCCACTTAGTATATTTTTAAACAAAAAAATTACTCCTTCTTTCTTTATAATCAATACTTTTATTTTAAAAGGTTCTACTTAAAAACAATAAAAATAGAGAAGATCAAGTGAAAGAAATTTTAAAAAACATTGAAATATTTAAATTAAAATATGAAACTCAAAATGTGATCATATGCGGAGATTTTAGTATGAAATAAAAAAATAAAAAAAAAAAATTATTAAAACAAAATATATTTTTTACAAAAAGATACTGAACCAAATACAAAAGAAATTGAAATGATTAAAGAAGATTATTCATTTGAAAAAATAATAACTTGGAATCCTTCTCTCAACAATCTTGCTTCTCTTGGAGGATCTGTTAAAGATAAGCAAATAGACTACATCTTTTGTTCAAAAAATCTCGAAAGAGTTTCTTGTTCAATAGACTTTAAAGAGAATCCCCCTTCGGATCATTATGGAATATTTCAAAAAACGAAAATAAAATAAAATAAAAAATAAAAAAAAAATTAAAAAAAAATCATAAATTTCAAAAAAAATATTTTTTATTAATCACAATGTGATTTCAATTAATCACGATTTGATACTTTAAATATCACCAGATTTTGTCAATCCAAGCACTGTAATCAATAAAAGGATTTCTGTTTCCTTGAATAGCATAAACCCTATCATTTCTTCTCTTCTCGATTTCAGTGACAGGATAAGCTCTGTTCCATTCTTTCATAAGCTTTATAGTCCATTCTTTCAAATGGTAGCTGTTCACTTGGCTCACATCACAACAACTAAATACTCCATAATATCTTGTGCTCATATAAAAATAGGTTCTTGCGAATTGACCTTTAATATTTTGATGTGGCTCAAAGCAGTACTATTAAAATAAAAAAATTAAAAATTTTTAAATATTTTTTGAACTTTTTTTAAAAAATTTTTTTTTTTACAGAAGAATTTGCTGAAGCGTCAGAACAAGTACCCAGTTTGGATCCATTGGAAGATTCATATGTGGTTGATGTAACCTTTTATTTGAAAATAAATATTTTTTTCATGATAATTCGAAAATAAAAATTGTTTTTTAACAAAAAAAGTAAAGTTACTTTTCCTAAGGGATAATTAGATCTCACTCCATTTACGTATCCATCAGTAGGATAAAGATGATCTAAAAAGAAAATTTTTATTTATTTTTTTTTTAAAATTTTTAAAAGTTTGTTTTTTTTTATTTTTTTTTTTTACGAACGTCAGTATAAGATCTAAGAAAAATTTAGTTGAAATTTTTTAAAAAATTTTTTATTATATACGGAAGGCTTTGAGAAGATCCCCACCAACTTACAGGCCAAGAATGCTCTCTATAAAATTTTAATTTTTTAAAAAATTTACATAAAAATTTCAAAAATTCTTTTTACCTATTATAACCTATATTTTTTCAATTTTTTTGTTTTATTAATTATTTTTTATTTTTTTACAATCCAACTCTTTTTTGTAGGTCCCACATTTCTCTGCAATACCCCAACATTTACTAGAATAAATGTCGTAGATTTTATCAGCAGGACAACCACCTTCCCCAAGATCCGTTTGAATAAATCTTTTTTGAAAAAAAAAAGAAAGTATGAGAAAATTGATAGTAGATTGCAATAAATATTTTTCAAAATTTCAAATTGAATTTTTAATTAATTATTTTCGCCAAAAAAAAAAAAAAATATATAAAATTTTTTTTTTATTTTTACGCATCCCATACTTGGCTGTATGTTAATACTTTCGTATTTGAGGATATAAGATCATGTAATTGTTTCATGAACAACTCCCCATTGAGAGATGTGTTGATAGTTTTATAATAATTAATATCCTTCACATCAGATGTCATGAGATGGCTCATGGCAGATGATATGCCAACATGTACTGCACCATTTACAATAACGGAAAAAAAGAATGAAAGCATAAAGAATGAGAAGGAAATTTTCTTGTACATTTTTTTTTTTATTTTTTTATATAAAAAATCATTCAACTTCAAAAAGGACCAACAGTCCATCAAAAAAAAAAAGGAATTAAAAAAATAAAATTTTTGAAACCAAAAAGAAAAAAAAAAATGAAAAAACCAAATTTAATTCTATGAAAAATTTAAGTATCAATTTGTTATTATTCACCTTTGAATGGAAAAAAATATTCAAATAATGTAAAATAAATAATTATTTTTGAATTACCACAAGGACCTCCCATACAAACACTTTACAAAAAAAATTGTCAAAAATATGGAGATAATGTAAAAATAAAATTTACCTTGTTCCTGATTGGATAACGTGGTTGTTGGAGCAATCTAGTGAAGGATTTAATGCAACAAAACGTTGATAGGTCAGGATAAACATGTTAGCTAATTGTTCACAAGTTGCACTTTGAGGTATTTCACAAGAGTTTCCGCAGACAGTACTAAAAGAAATGAAAAAATAAAGAAAATGGTGAATAATGAGAACAAATGGTTAAAGATACAAATAAATCAAGAATAAATTTTCTTTTGACCTATTATCAACACAAGGAGCACAAGGATGGACAATACAACCTATAAACAAGAATAAAATTGAAAATTATTAAAAAATTCTTTGTTGTTAATTAAAAAAAATTAATTGTTTAATTAAAATTAAAAAAAAATGAATTAATTGTAAATTTAATAAAAAAAATAAAAATAAACCATTGTTAACGGAGAATAATTCTGTCAAGTTTGTTTGAAGACCATTTTGAGGTTCAACGATTACTTGCATATCTCCTCCAGGAGTGAGACAGTTTTCACAACCAATGATCAAAGATCCATTGACGAGGTTGTCAGGCCCTATCCACAAATCGAAGTGGTACTTTTGTTTTGTGTCCCAATCATGAATGCACTCTTCGCATTCATCTTCCATCACGAAATATTTTTTCAAGTAAGGAACCTTTAAAAGAAATTTAAAAAAAAAATTTTTTTTCATTTTTTTTACGTATATTCTTTTTCCCGGAGCAATTACATTTTTATCTCCCGCAAATGTGATTGGATTGTCATATGATCCTATTCCTCCAGCTTTTATAATCAAACAATATGTTCAGAATTATATTTTTATTATTATTATTTCAAAGAGGAATTTCTTCCATTACCTATTTGATGCCTTGGTGGAGATCCAGGGTAAGCTGTATTTAAGAGAATAATTAAAATAATTATGAGGAAAATTTATTTTTTTTTTTACCAATATCCCCTCCTTTATTTGATTTGATAATTGAATAACATTGTAATTATCTTTTTGATTGCTTCATTTAAAATAGAATTTGTTACCTGGAGGACAGTCTTTTTGTGAAATATAAAAAAATATATATATAAAAAATTTAATATTTGCTTTGGTTAAAAGTATTTGAGATCAAAAAATTGAATTGGTGGAATCATCCTTCAATTTGGAGTCATTTTATAAATATTTATATTTTTTTTTTACTGTCTCTTGATCCGTAGAATGTAATTTCCGCACTCACTGTATAACTTTGAGATGCATTGATGGAATAGATGGACAAAATGAATATAAAAACTATAACAAAAAACTTCATTTTTTTTTATTTTTTTTAAAATTGAATTTGAATGTTGAAATTATATTTCAAAAATTTTGAGTCATTTAAGTATTGGAAACTTCGAAATAGATTCTTGTTAAATCGAAATTATATTTCAAAAATTTTGAGTCATTCAATTATTGGAAACTTCGAAATAGATTCAAAAAAGGATAAAATTGTTTTCAAACAGTTTTCAAATTGTTGAATTGTACGATTTTTATTTTTACTTTGAAATTTTTCTATTGTAGAAAAAAACAATAAAAAAAAAGATGATTGAAAATAATGTAAGCAAAATAACAAAAGTGAATGTGGGTGGCAAAATCTTCCATATTTCAGATTTCCTCCTTCAAAAAATCGAATATCTCGCCAATATAATCAAAAATGGAGAATCATTCACCAATACAACCATAGATGGGATCTTGTATCTTCAACAAGATCCTAAACTCTTCAACGAATTGATAAATTTCCTCTCTTTGCCAAATTATAAGATAAAGAAGGATTTATATATGAACGTCAAATCACTTGGCAATTATTTCTGCATGCAAATTACATCTACTGTTGCTGATCATATCCATATCAAGCCCAAATCTTTGTCCCGTACTAAATTTACAGGAATCTATCTCGTCAATAATCTCTCCTTCACCTATAAAATCAAATATTTCAAACAAACAGATGAGGTATACAATAATAGGTAATTCATTTCGATCATATATAACATCACATGCAATGCACATAAAATATATTTTATACACCAAATTAATTATTTTATTTAATAGTCCACATAATCCTTTATTAAACAACATCCACAAAAAATTTAATTAAATTGTCCTTCAAATGATAATATAATTTTTGATCAAATATTCAATCAATTATATGAATAAAAAAAAGAGGAGAAATCTCCAAAAAAAAAATTTGATTGAACAAATATTTATATAATCATTATTAGATTTTCAAGAGATGCGAAAATTCTATTGATTACATCTCATTTTAAATAACAATCAAAAATTTGGACTTGGATTTTTTTTTTAAAAAATAATTTCAATCAAAATTAATCAAATGAAAATAGGGATAGTTATTGTTCTCTCCTCATTTGAGATTCAAAAATATTATTATTAATATTTTAAAAAATTAATTTCAAAAAAATATTTAAAAAACCTTGAAATATTTTTCCTCTTTAGCTAAAAAGGAATATTGAAAAAGTTTTTCTTTCAATTAATCCAATGAAAAGCAACAGTAAAATTAAAATTAATTAAATTAATTTTTGAAATTAATTAATTCCACTTTTTAAAAAATTTTTTATTAATTCCACTCCCCAATAAAAAAAATTTTAAAAAGGAGCGAAATGTTAAAATCACAAAAATCATTTTTAGAGTATTTCACACCCGAATTAAAATTTGAAATGAAAATAAATGAAACAGTGATATTTGCCAACAACAACAAAACTTTGTTCGACAAAAATATGAGCTCAATCCCCGTGCCGTTCAAGCAGGGACATGGTCCACATGAACATCACCACGAAGTAAATTACTTTATTAATTCTCAAAACATGGATACTTTGCATAAAATGATTGACACTTTTGAAATTGACATTTCTTTTCAGAATGATTGTGATTTTAGTGTTGATCTCCACATTATTTTGGACAAATTCGTTTGATGATTATCTTTTCTTTCTATCTTCTCTCCTTATTTTTGAAAATTCTTTCGGGTTCTTACTTTTTTTTTTTTTTTTGAAAAAAATCTTCTCAAATTTAAGTGTACATTTCTTCTTCAAATTATAAAATAAAAAAAACAAAATAAATATTTATTTTTTAAATTTTATTAAAAAAATTTTAAAAACTTTTATTTCTTCTAAAATTAATTAAAAAAATATGTTGAGTTTCAAATCATTAATCAAGATGAAATGTGATAGGATGAGATTCCAAAGAATGGATGTTGACCAAAACAATGGTGTGAGTCAAAGCGAAAACAGGAACAGAAATGACTGAAACAACTTGACCATCACTCCCATTAACAAATCTTTTTTAAAAAAAAAAAATGAATAAAAAAAAAAATGAAATAAAAAAATGAAATAATATAAAAAAATAAAAAAAAAATAAAAAAAAATTTACTTTTGAGCATAAGTCTTTTGGTTACCAACAAAATATACATGCGGAGAGTTTTTGATGAGGAAAGGGTCGGTCGTGGAGAAAGGAAAGCCAGGGAGGGTGTTGGGGCAAGTTGGAGCGATGTTTCTCCATCTCAGAGTGTCACACATCAAATCCAAGGTCTCCTCTTCTTCATTATCTGTTTTCGTGTAATTTTTCAAATTCGTAATGTTTTGTCCTAAAAAAGAATAATTAATTTATAAATTTTTTAATTTTTTTATATTTTTTAATTTTTTTTAAATTTTTTTTAAATATTTTTTAAATTTTTTATATTTTTTAATTTTTTTTAATTTTTTTAAATATTTTTTTTTTACCAGAAGACCCAACAAACAAGGTTTGTTCTGATAAAAGAGAATAAGGATTGGTCACAGGACAACAAGTGTTGGGATATTTAATAGACAATGGAATCAAAGTGGGATTGAAGGGCTTTATTAAAAAAGTCATTTTTTTAATTTTATTTAATTATTTAAATTTTTAATTTTTTTTTTAATTTTTATTTTTAATTTTTTTTAATTTTTTTAATTTTTTTTAATTTTTATTTTTACATTTTTTTCAATTTTTTTTAATTTTATTTTTAATTTTTTTTAATTTTTTTTAATTAAATTTTCAATCTTATTTTTTTAAAGGATTTTTTTTAATTTTTGAATTTTTACTTGTTGAGGAAATAACTTAATGGCAGGATCTTTTTCACCAGGCATGATGTCGACACACAAATTACTGCAAAGTTGGGAGAGAATGAGATCGAACTGCTTGATGGGCTGGTTGATGTTCAGTTTGGACTGTTGAGAAATGGTTTGATTGTATGTCTTCAACTTTAAAAGCTCTTCATTTCTCTTTTCGCTAAGAATTGAATTTCCTTTTAAAAAAAGATTTTAATAAAATTTTGAAATAATTTTTAAAAATTAATAAAATCAAAATTTTTTATTATTTTCCATTTTTACTTTATTTTTTCAATTAGCAATTTTTGTTATTTTTATTTTATTTTATGATTTATTCACTTTACATATTTTTGTATTTATTTTATTTTCCATTTTTTTGATTTAATAATTTTAAAGGTTTATTTTTTAAAATTTTTAATTTGAGTTTCTATTTGTTTTTGTTAGTTTTTATTTTCATTTTAAAACATTTATTAAATTAATAATTCTTTTTATTTTTTTTTAATTCTTTATTTTTTAATTCTTTTATTTAAACACATTATAATTTTCAATTTCATTTTATTTTTTTATTTTAAATTTATTATTCTGAATTTATCATGTATTATTTTTTTAATTTTCCTAAATTTAAATTTTTATTTTACCAACGATTATCAACCTTGTTACTTTGGATTGAAGAGAATGATCTTCTTTTCCACCCAAGTAGCCTCCCAAAAAGTCTACAAGCAAGTCATAGTATCTCTCATCCACTTTTTCGTCTCCAATGTGCAAACCAGAAACGAGTGCTACATATTTCTCTTCTTTGACATCCTTGTCTTTGAAAAAAAAAAAAATTAAAAAAAAATTAAAAATTAGTTTAAGATGAAATAAAAAAATAAAAAAATAAAAAATAAAAAATAAAAAAATAAAAAAATAAAAAATAAAAAATAAAAAATAAAATAAAAAAATAAAAAAATAAAAAAATAAAAAATAAAAAAATAAAATAAAGGTACGAAACAATAAAAAAATTGTTTAGAAATAAAAAAAATAAAAAACTACATTTGAGTTCAATTTGGGGAGCCATTTCCGGATAGAATACAGTCTCCACCTCAAACTCTCCAGTATCTAATTCTTTTCCCTCCAACCCTACAACAACTCCTAAAAAATAAATACAATTAAATAAAATAAAAAATAAAATAATGAACAAAAAAAAAAAATAAAAAAAAATAAAAAAATAATCATAAAAATAAAAATAAAAATAAAAATTGATAATAAAAAAATTAAAAATTAAAAAAATATTTGTTTTTTTTCACCTGTAACCAATTTGTTTTTGTCAATTTTGCCAACTAGTTGCGCACGCCCAGATTCGTCTTCAATCACTATAGTGTCGTTGTCGCTTACATATCTATCTTTCTGTTGCAATGATTTTAAACCCCTGTCTGCAGCGTACTCGTCCAAGATGGTTGGCATCAAAGGCATGCCTTTGTACAATGTCCCTTTTCAAAAATAAAAAAAAAAAAAATTCTTAGAAAATAATAAAGAAAAATTTCAGAGAAAAATTTTTATTCATAAAGATATGACAGTGTTCTTTAAAATGAATATGATTATCATATCTTACGGATATAAAAAGGGTATAAAATTCTATTTTAAAGAATTAAACAATAATGGTCGATATATCTTGTTAATAAATGTTAAATTGGATATAATCAAGCAACCTTTAAATTTTTATTTTATTTACCTATCACTATGGAAGTCTCTCCTTTCTTCAATTGCAATAATTTGGAGATTTTTGCTTTTCCTTTCTTCTTTTTGTTTATCACTTGCTCCAATATAGGTCTCATCTCATTGTATCTGGTGCTGTATATAGAGAAATACTGATTGTTAAAGATATTCTCTTCATTTTTGAAGAATTGTTGATGAGTGGGCTCATATTCTGTTTCCTTTCTCTTTATTCTTTCCTCTTCCCCCTCTAAATTAGGTGATTTTAAAAATTCTTTTTTATCACCAGTATTTCTATATTAAATTGATAAATTGAGCAATATGTTGTTAGGTTTCTTGATTAAAAATTACATTATTTTCCTTTTTTTGTTCTTTTGGTCCATCTTTTTTAAATTTTTTTTATAATTTTAAAAAATGGAGGTTATTTTATTTGATATGATTGTTGTTCTGATTATCATATCCATAGATGCATTTCCATCTCAATCATAAATATTAATTATAACCTTATGTAAGAAAAAATGCGCAAAATATAAATTTTCCAAATTATAAAATGAAAACAAAATATATTTCTGATTTCTACTTGATCTTCCAATTTATTCTTTTTGAATTGAAAAATCTAAAAAAACAAATTTTTTGTTTTCAATAATGGGAATAATTTATCAGATTGGAAACCTTTATCTCAACAAATCGTCTCCAAAGTTTCCCAACATTGTTACAGATTCTGTGACAACAATAGACAAAAGCAAGAAAAGTGGTAATGACATTATTTTCATAAAAATGAGTTTGAAGATTCTTAGAAGCAAACTTCAAAACTTTGTAAGATAAAGCCTCCAATTTTTTCCTCAAAAAAGTAAATTCTTTGAAATGATAAATTTTAAGATCAACCCTGGTATCACTATCAAGAGTTTTTATCATAGAAAGACATTCATCGAAAGAGGATTGGCAACGGTTTGAAATTTCGGAGAAAACTTGTTTAAAGGGTAGGATGAGGCCGAGAGATTCTTCTTTGGGGAAGGACATAAGCGAGGTGGAGATCTTGGAGAACCAAACCAGTTGTAAGTGTAGAGAATTCACTAATTCAAATATTTTCTTGAATCTTTCCAAGCTAAAGGGAGGTCTCCACAAATTTCTTTTATAAAAATTTGGATTAAAAAAAAATTAAAAAAAATTTTTTTTTGCAAATATATTACGGTTCCTCGTCTAGATAAAGAGTAACTCTTGTCAATTTTAATATGTTCAATTTTAGTTTGGCAGTCTTTATTTTGACTTCTCTGTGCCCTTTTATTTCCAGCTCCTTGTCTGAAGTACCAAGGTTTTCGAGAGTAGAAAAGCAATCTTGGATACACTCATTGATAAGCAACAGGATAGATGCTCCGTTTTCTTTCAGCTTTTTTCTTCCACTTCTTAAATACCATTTGTAAGAAAAAACAACTAAAACAATTATGGAAGAAATGAATGTTTGGGTGATTGTGCTGTAAGCATAACTATTTTTTGGAAACAAATTAAATTTTTATTTAAAAAAAAATGAATTAAATGAAAAAAAAAATTTTACCTCGAATAATCACTTGTTCTTGAATTTGGGTAAAATACAGTAATGGCAATGAAAGAGGATACTGCAGAAATCTCTGCGTATTCCAATGAAATTAAGGACATAAAACCTACAAAAAGGGTCGAAAAAATGACTATCAAATATCTTGTGGGATGTGTCAAGAGAATTTGGATCACTACAAATGCATAAGTTGTTCCAAGAAGTGTTCTAAAAATGAAGAATAATTAATTATTTTAAAAAAAAAATATTAAAAAAAAATTTATTTAAATACATACCCTCCTAATCTAACAACGGCAAGATGAAAAGAAGTAGCACTTGTATCCCCAAAAATAAATACAACCTTTTTTTACGATAAAATAAAAAGAATTATAATAAAAGATGGGGTTTTACTGTTGTAGCGATTACAGTAGGGAAACCTCCGTAAAATTTTTTAGCTATTGATTTAATGAAAGAAAAGCAACAAGCAATCAAAACAGCAAGAGAATAAAGCATAGCTAGTATATATTTATAAAAAAATAAAAAATAACAAATTAAATGAAAATTTTATTGAAAAAAAAAAGAAACTACCATACTCTAACCTTTCCAAAAATTGTTTACTTTTGATGTATTTAAGAAAAGTTGGATGTTCAGGGCTCACAAACTTCCATCCATCGTAAAAAGTTTCTCTAATGCCTAGCCAAATAGGATCAATACTGAATTTCATCAAAGGATGTGGCGAGAAATTGATTAATCTGAAATAAACTTCAATGAAATTGCTAACAAAGAAGTAAATAGAAAGGAATTCTCTCATTGAACTTGCTTTAGACTTTATTTTGCGAAAAGCATTGTTTCCAAGCAAATTCTTTCTGTGAATTTGAAATTTGGATGAAAACTCTTGTTTTGATACTTGAAGAGGAACTTTGTTGAATTGATTTCCGCTTTGCAACAAAAGAAACGTTTCTGAAAGTTTTTTACTGAGATTAGCAGCGTCTTCACCAATACTCCTTCTAAACTCAAACAGTGCTTCATTCTTACAGAAAAAATATTCAGAAGAGTCTTTCATTCCCTTCATAAGAACCAAAATATCAGATATTTCTTTAAACAGAAATGTGTATGTATCCAATGAGAAAAATGGGTATTCCATTTGAACAGTTGGAAGGAGCAACGTGGATTTGTTAATACCTAAAAATTAATGAAGAAATAAAATAGAAAAGAAATAAAATAAAAAAATAAAAAAAATAAAAAAATAAAATATAAAATCGAAAAAATAAAATAACAAAAAATAAAAATATAAAAATATAAAATAAATCTAAAATCTTTTACTTTGTTCTATTATTTTCATCAAAATGTTTATTTCTGTCATTTCTTTGAGAATATCTTTTCTCATACATCTTATTTCAAGTCTTGTTGTAAGTTTTCTGGTTAAAAGTCCAAGTGCCTTAAATGAAATATTCAACTCCCTATCAAGTATCGACTTTGAAAAAACAGGAAAGGGAAACACTCTTTTTTTTTTTATCAAAATTTTATAAAAATGAAAAAAAGAAATTAATAAAAAATAAAATAAAATAAAATAAAAAAATATAAAAATGAAAAAAAGAAATTAATTTAAAATGAAAAAAAATAAATAATGAAAAAAAAAATTAAAAAAAAAAATACGAAGCTGCCAGTAATGATCCAAAACCTACTAAACTATTTCAATTATTTTAAAAAAATGAATTTTTTTTTAATTTTGTTAAATATTTTTTTACCATGTCACTCCCATTCTCAAACCAAGTGTCACTGGACTTCTGACAAAGTAAGAAGGTCTCAATGTCCAATTTAGGAGATATGATACTGAAAAAAGGAGCATAAATTTGGGTGTCTGTCCTTTCAGGTTTAACATTGTGATCATAAATACTAATCCAAACAAAAACATTCCTGTATCTTATGGATATGAAAATCATCAATTGATATAATTTTGATGGGTTTACAGTATCTTTTAAATATAAAATTATTTCGTTGAAAATATTTATTTATTTCTCCTAAATAAATTATAACCTATGATTTGGATTTGATACTGATGCAAATGCGGTTGATATTGCAATCGCTGTTTGATAAAATTATTTATTTAATTATTATTCTCGAACAATGAAATTTTCTTTACCAATAAATATCGCAATGATTGAAAATGAGATCCTTATTCGTCCAAAATGCCATTTTTAAACTTATATTATCCTTTTTTATTTATATTTACCTCAATGTCATTCCAATAGCAGATTGAGCTGATATAACCGCAATAATAACACCCAAATAAATCATAACTGAATTTGACTGTATATCAGGTATCCATAAAAAGAATATAGATACAATTATACTTCCTAAATTTCAAACAGAAACAAATTTAACATTTTTTTTTAATTACTCCATAAATTTACCAATTACTGTTCTCATTACTTTAATCAGATTAAAAACAAATTCAGGTGTGGTATATTTCTGAATAAAGTTCACTTGACTCTTCCCTGTAAGATATTTTCTCATGTTTAATTCTTCTGCTTCTTTGTCTGTCACCTTATCATCTTCATAAAAAACAAAACTCTCTTTAAATTTTTTCTCTAATTCTTCAATTCTTTTAACATCGGAATTATCATCTTTAAATGTTTCCATTTTTTATTTTAAAAAATAAAATTTCCTAAATGGAATGTTTTTGAACATTTTGATTTTTAATCTTCAAACAAATCAAAAACATCAACAAATGTTTCTTCATTAAGTTCTAAACAGAGTTTAAAAAATCCAATTTTTTATTTATTTTTTTTCACAAAATCAATTATAAAAGATTTTCAAAAAAGTGAATCAAAATCTCTTTTGATCATTTAAATGAAAAGGAGATTTCCAATGAATATTTATAAATTAAAAACAAAAATAAAAAAAATTAGGAATATAATATTTTTTTCTTTGATTTGATTAATGAAAAAAGAAAGGATATCATGGTTTGTGGTTAATTATGTCCTCATATTGGTTAACGGTAAAATAATAAAAAAATAATATTGAATCACAAAATATCATTTAATTTATTTTTTTAAAAGTACAATATGTTGTGATAATGCCCAGTTTATTTCTATATCTCCAATCATTAGACAAAGATGGTAAAATATATATTTTCAAAATATTTTTTAAACGGAAAATAAATTACCAATTTTAATAGCCACAGTTCTTTTATTTGGAGTCATATTTTGTATATATCCATTATCAGCATTTATAACTTCACCATTCATAGGATTTTGGTTAGATAGGTAAAAATAAAAAAAAAAAAAATTAAAAAAAAAATTCTTTTTTTTTTTTATTTGAACAGGAGACCAATGAAAGAAATTTTTTTGTTTTGCATTTCTTTATCTATGATTGGAAATATTATTTATTCCCTAAGTACTAGTAAATGGTAAAATAACTTCAAATTACTCAACAAATTATAAATTGAAAACGACAATCCAAAGGATCGTTCTTCTTTCTAGAATTATAATGGGGATAGGAATGAACATATTTGCTTGTACAGATACTTACATTGTTAGATCTTTCACAAAAGAAGAAAGATTAAGGTAAAAATTACAGAAAAAAAATGATTACAATAATTTATAAAAATTAGGAAAAATAAATATAAAGTTTTAAAATTAACAAACATATAAAACTTTCCAAAAATATTAATATGTAAAAAAATAAAATACCATAAAATTTATAATTTCATTAATAACCAAAATTGTTTACTAAAATATTAATTAAGAAACTATTTTCTATTATTAAACAATTTGAATAATATTTCTTCATTTCAAAAAAAAAAGTAAATTCACCACTATGTCATTGGTAGCATCAATAGGACTCTTGATAGGACCAGTCCTAAACTTCCCGCTAACAAAAATTCCAAGTTTGAAATGGAAGTTCCTCTCCCTCAACTCCCTCAATTCCCCAGGCTACCTCATGTTCCTCATCTACTTGACTTCCTTCTTCTCCGTCACTTTTTTGTTCGTGGAGCCTCTGCGTGTCGTTGAAATCCAAAAAAATATTCCGATCAAAGAAAGACTCATTAGTTACAAAAGTCTTATCTCTTCTACCACCATCTCTATGTTGTTTGTACAGTTTGTTCAAGTGTATGAATTTAAAAATTAATTTTTTATTTAAATTATTATTTTTTAACGTGAAATTATTATATTTTAACGTGAAATTTTAAAGATTTAACCAAGTAACCCTCGAAACTATTTTAACTCCTGGTAAAATATTTTTTTTCAATGTTAATATTATTTTTTATTTTTTATTTTTTATTTTTTTATTTTTTTATTTTTTATTTTTTATTTTTTGATTTTTATTTTTTATTTCTTTAAATAATTAATTTTTCAATAAAAAATAGTCACAAAAAAATATTACAACTTTGGAGTTCTGTACAACTCTTTTCTTTACGGAGGTGTAACGATAGTATTTATAATCATGTTCATCATTATAAGCATCTTCTCCAAAAGAATAAAAGACAGAACAGTTATTTTATTGTAAAAAAAAATAAAAAAATAAAAAAATAAAAAAATAAAAAAATAAAAAAATAAAAAAATAAAAAAATAAAAATTACAAAATGAATAAAACATAAAAATAAAAATAATTATTATCAATGAAATAAAAATAAATTAAAAATAAAAAATGAAAAATAAATAAAACATAAAAATAAAAAATAAAATAAAAAATAAAAAAATAAAAAAAAACAAAAAAAAACAAAAAAACAAAAAAATAAAAAATAATTAAAAAATAAAAAAAATAAAAATAAATAAAACATAAAAATAAAAATAATTATTAAAAATGAAAATAAAATAAATATTTTCTTTTAGTGGACAAATTTTCGAAGGAATAGGAATGATAGGATTTTCAATTGTTTTGTACATTTATCCATCTGATTGGGGTAACTTTATAACTTTTCAATATTTTTCATTTTTTTATTAAAAAACATTCATTAAAATAAAGTTCCTCCTCTTTGGGTTTTTTGCACTGCTGTTGGAATTTTGGCAATGGGTAAAGCTTATCATTATTTTAATATTTTAAAAAATTTTGTTTAATTATTTTTTTTTAAAATTTATTTTTAACATTATTTTTAATTTCATTTTTAATTTTTTTAAAATTTTTTTAAATAATTTCTTTGATTCTTTTTCTTTTATTTTTAAATAATTTTTTAAATAATTTCTTTAATTCTTTTTCTTTTATTAGGACTCCCTTTTTTCATGAGTTCTTGCTCTTCTCTTTTTTCCAAATTCGTTGAGCCTTCAAAACAAGGAATGGGACAAGCAATGTTCGGAGCCATTGTAATTATACTTATTTTTCAATTTTTAATTTTATTTTTATTTATTTTTATTTTTTTATATTTTTTTTATATTTTTTTTATTTATTTAGATTTATTTTAATTTTAATTTTTTATTTTTTTTTTCAAGAACTCCTTTGCCCAAATTATTGCTCCCATTTGGGGTTCCTTATCTTTGTACATAGGTTCAATGAGAACCACATTTATTGCCACAATGATACTTTGGCTCATGTAAAAGAATTCATTCTTTTATTTTCTATATTTTTATTTTTTTATTTTATATTTTTATTTTATTTTTATTTTATTTTTATTTTTATTTTTAATTTTTAATTTTTTATTTTATTTTGTTTTTATTTATTTTTATTTATAGATTGACCATAATGTTAATTGTAAATTGGAAAAAATTGAACCCAAATAACACTGAAATAGTCAATGTAAATTATGAAGAGTTCTCCGAGAACACCACGCTCCTTGGGGTCAATGAAGGTGGAGAGATAAATTAATTTTCCCAAAAAAAACCCCTCAAACTATAAATAACTTGTTACTTATTTAAAATTAAAACAAAACAAAAATTATGTTATTTATTTTGTAAAAATAAAATTAAAAAAAAATTATTATGATTAAAATATTGAAAAAAAAAATTTTAATTGTTTATTGAGTGTTTAAAAAAAAGTTTGTTCGTGAATAAAAAAAAAATTTTTTTTGAAGAACTTGAATGAATTGTTCCATCATGATAAATCTTTTTATATTTGATAAAATAAAAAAAAAATCATAGTCTGCAACTATTAGGTGATCTTTGATGGGATATTATAATCCATTAACTCCATTCTTTCGTATTTTTGAAGGTGAGAATAAACCATGTGGTGATAGTGAAGAGGAGAGAAAGGAGAAAAGAATCAAATATTGGATGAAGATTTTGATTTATGGAGCATCTTTTGGGATCCTCACCTATTATACCACAAAAAGGGATAAATTAACTGAAGAAAAATAAAAATTTGTTAAATAATTGATATTCTTTCTATCATATGGATAATCAAAGAGATATCATTCCAATAACGCGATTTAAGAATCTATCATCTATCTAAAATCAAAAAAAGAATTATAGTGAAGAAAATTATATAATTTATTTAACCATAAAACAATCTTACTAAACGAAAATGATCAAAAATTTATACAATATACAATCACATTTCCACAAATTATTTACACAAGATGAAATTTTCTTTGTATTTTTCTTTCTTTGAAAATATATAAAAAAAATATAAGGATCAAGATGTCAACAGAAATCTTTCAGGTTACTCATAAGTAATGGAATTTAAAATCATAATTGATATATTTGAAATCATACTCAAATATAAATTTATTTTAGATTGCAAAATACTGTTGCTTTGATAAATAAATTTGAACCAAATAAACTTCAATCTATTTTGATCAGAGTTATATCAAAATTACATTTGAAGGTAAAAAAGAAATAAATATATTTGCAAAGGAAAGATGAAAAATATAGAATTCTATAAACAAAGATTACTTTATACATTACATATCAAATTTATTTCTTTGGGAAATAAGCATATAAATAGAATAATATCGAATATATCAAGATGAAAATGATATATAATATTGTTAGAGTGATATTCCGAATATCCATTCCATAAACATAGGATATTATTCATAAAAAAACATCATAACCATATTTATAAAATTTACAAAAAAATTTTTTTTTTCAAATTTTTGAAATGGAGAATAGGGAACAACACCATTCACCAAAGAAGAAGAAGAGAAATTGGAAAAAGTATTGGATCTCAATGAAAACGATCTAGAATTTGCATTGGACACATGCGGCTATATCTTCGAGCAGATCGCCTATTTCAACGTGTTGGATCTGATCCTGTTGAAATCAGAATTGGAGAAGTTGGGATTCGATTCATTTCATTCCATCCCCTTCTGTGATGTCTGGAAGAAGGAAGGGCCTTCATATCTCGAGAAAATTAAAGACGTGAATATAGTTCCTAACAGGATGGAATCCAGCAGCTGGAGATTGCATCTTGAGATGGGCCAATCTAATCTTGCAAAAGTAAAGGAGACCAGTGCAATATTCCAGCTCAATATCACCAATCATGATGAGGATACCACCAACAATTTGCAGCTAGAGTTTGATCATTCTCAGTTGCTTCAGTTGTATCAAAAACTCGAGTTGATTCAAAAACAATTGGATCAATTGGGAGTTTAAAATTTAAATTAAGAATAAAAAAATTAAAAATTAAAAAAAAATATATAAAATGAAATTTTAAATTATTTAATGAATATACAATCTAAAAAAGAGAAGAACCGTCCTAGTTTATTTTGTCTTCAAATTTTCTCTTTTTGGAAATGATTCTTTCAAAATCATATTGATTGTTCTCTTTCATTTGAATCAAAAAGTTAATGGAGCAATCATCTAATAATTTGTGAAGCAAAGGTTTTGGAATTTTCAAATGTTTTTTGTTGGAAAAAAAGATGTTGAGACAAACTAAAAAAGATTCTATTCTCAACTTGAAATCTTCTTCGAATTGGGAATGTTTAAGTGGACTCCAACAAGGCATTTCGGAGATTCTTTTGTTGATATCCAAATAAAATTCGATTTGTTTGCCATACTCTGACTTGACCTTGGAATAACTAATGAAAGTGAGAGAATGGTTAGTCTTAAGCAAATCCACAACCTTTGGCAAGTTATCTTTAGTATGAAAATGAAGGTTTTGAAGAGTATGGTTTGTCTTCAAACAATCCAAACAATAATCCGTGCTCTCTTTTCCAGGACATGAACCAGTCTTCAAGTATTTGAGATATTTGTTGTTTCTTAGAGATAGAAACACTGTTTTGGCTTGTTCTTCGTTTAAGAGGATCCCTCCTATGTCGAGATACTCCCACTTTTTGTAAGTTAGTAGTTTCGAGATGATCGGGGAGATGTAATCGTTTTCTATGTTGTAGCAGTTCATTCCCAGTTGTTTTAGCGATTCGTTCTTTTCGAGACCTTCATTCAAATGTTTAAACATGTTCTTGTTATAACAATTATAAATATTCCTTTTAAATTAAATTTAAAAAATTAAAATCAATAAATAAAAATAAATGAATAATAAAAAGATAATAAAATATAAAATTGAGAAAAGATGAAAATATTTTTTTTAAATATAAAAAAAAACAAATGTCATGTTTTAAAATTAAATTTAAATAATAAAAAAAATAAAAAATTATTTACAATTTTTGGAGAGATTTATTCGAGGTTAACATTGCATTCATTTCGTCATTTTCTAAAGTGTCGAGTCTATTATAAGACAAATCGAGAGAAGTGATCCCCTCATAATCTTTGAGAGTGTTCAAAAGCGAAGACAGCTGCTCCTTCTCGAGCTTGAAATAATTGAGATCGAGATTCTTTATGTTCTTGTTGTACTTCAAAATCTCATTAAGATAGTCTTTGATTTGTTCCATTTGATAGAAGGGAGATCCTCTCAAGAGAAGCGATGAAAGATTTTTGTTTTGTTTGTATGCTTCGCAGATGGATCCAAATTCTAGTCTCATGTTTTGATTGTTGAATCCTTGTATCCCGAAGGAGGTTATTTTTTTGTGATTGATGAGCAGATGAGAAATTTCTTTGGAAAAGTTTTTATCTATATCGAAATCTATCAATTTCAATTCTTTCATCCCCTTGTTGTATTGCATCTTCTTCAATATTTTTGATGTTATATCCTTTGTTAATTCAATCTTATCATTTTGGTTTATCTCTCCCTATTTTCCATTGATATTAAAAGTGAAATATGAGAGATTATACTTATTTATAAGTTGATAGAAAATATGGAAGAATATTATAATGTATAATCCATTTATCTTGACTATGTTAAATTCCTTACCTCATTATTATCAATAGGTGAAGTAAGATACACTATCTTTATTGATTCATTCGATTTCATTATCTCTGAAAATTCTTCCCATTGCTCCATTTTGAATCTGATGTTAATAGATATCCATAAATATTCCAATGTCTTCGTATTCTTAAGATATTGCAATAGATATGGGAATAAATCAATCTCTTTTTTGATGTGGAAAATTAATTTCTTCAATTTATCTATCCCTTTCAACATCTCCAAAAATCTCTTCATCTCTGGCTCCTTATACTTGGACAATAAAGGAAAATATATCTCATCTCTTTTCCCCATCTCTATTTCCTTAATCCATTTATCAACATCTATATTTGGAGGATTTTTATTCTTTAAATTTTTTATTAAATTGAAATTATGGTAATTTTAATTATTGTAAAAATAAAAAAGAAAAAGAAAGAAAAAACAGAATGAATCAAAAACATACCATTTTGTTGACACTTAATCCTTTTTGATTTTTTTTTTTTATTTCAATATTGGATCAACAATCGGAGATAAAGTGAAAATATAAATTAAAAATGATATAAAATATTTCCACTCTAAAAATGTAAGAGATTTTAAAATGAAATTATGTCAGAGTTAATAGGTATGCTAATTCGTTAAACTCCACTTCTTTTCAAGGGAAACTAATTAGTTCACTTAAAACAAGTATTGTAATCAGAAATGAACCTCTTTTTAAATAATCCAAACAATAATCAAACTCTTTTTAGTTTTTCTTTTATAAAAGGTCAAATATGAAATTCAAAAGAAAAACATTCAAAATAAAAAAAAGGCAGATGGATTTGAAAGAGAAATTTGATTTCCCAGTTGAATCTTTGAGATGGATGTGGAAGGAATCATTCAATTGCTGGAAACCTTATTCATTAGAACATAATCTTCTAATAGAGGCGAATTATCATCAAAATATCAATCCTATCATTATGGGAAACTATTCGATCGATACAGATGTGATGTCACAAAAGAATATAAAGACAGGATATCAAAGAGAAATTTGTAGAGGAACATGGTTTTGGGAAAGTAACAATGCCTTAGTTCCATATGAAAAAGAAAAAGCATATTCATTGGAAAAATATTATCAACAGGTAAGAATATAAACTCATAATTTCAAATGAAAATTGTTCTTGATATCTCATTTAAATACTGACAAAATATTTATTTATCAAGAAAAAATTCGATGAGTTATTAGATTTGGACGATAAATTTCGAGTAATCTTAAAGAATGATATTATCTTGGAAATAAACAAAGAAAATCCAAACGATTCCAAAAAAATCTATCGAGGATATTTCGAGATGAAATTCACCGAAGAAAATGAAGAATTCTTTGCAGTCACTCCCATCTCCAACTGTCCTCATCTTGAAAACTTCACACCTTATTTGGAGAAGATAAATCTACACAAGACTGAATGTAATGATTGTAAAGACCAAAGCGAGAACTGGATTTGCCTGGTAAATAAATTGTGAACACTTTTTATTATTTCAATTCTAAAATCAAAATGAAAAATAAGATTTGTCATCAAATATTCTGTTCAAGGCAAAAAAATTTTTAAATTATTCTTTTAAAATTTTTTGATCGTCTTTTATTAAGATATGTAAAAGGTCATTTCAGGGAACATTACACAAACACAAAGCACAGTAAAAAAAAATGAAGAAGAATTTTAAAAAAAAAGATTTAAAATTTTATTAGTGATTGGATGCAGTTTCTCTGATTTATCTGTTTGGTGCTATGAATGTACAAAAAATTATTTTCTTTACGTTTCATCATAAATTTTTAATTTTTTTAAAAAGGCGACTCTTACATTAAAAATAATGTACTTCAAAAGACGCTAAAAAACTTTGAATACTGTAAATTTGGTAACCAACAAACGAACGAAATCAAAATTATGGAAGATGAAAAAGATTTAGAAACTATCTTCAAGTTCCCCGAGTCTTTGGACAACAGAGAATACTTCTTCAAGAAATACACGGATTCTTGTTTGTCCAATTACTCCACTCTTTCGAATAAAGACAAAGATTTGGAAATAGTGAAAAAAATAATAGATGATGGAACAAAAGATCAAAAAGTAAACAAACTATTTGGATGTTTTTATGGTTAAACACTTTTTTTTTAAAAAATAAACTTTGTCAAAAAAATTTTTCCCAAAAAAAAAAAGGAATGGTCATTGGAGATTCTCTTGGCGCTCCTTTAGAGTAAAATTTTTTTAAAATTACCTTTTTTTTTATTCGTTCTTTAATTATTTTAAATAGATTTTCTTCAGTGAGATACGGATCTGAAGAGTTAAAAGGCTTTGACGAAAAGATTTGGAAAAAAAATGAATATAACAACTTTTTCTTAAAACCAGGGCAATGGACAGATGATGCTTCCATGGGTATCACAAAATAAAAATTTAAAATTTTAGTATAAAATTTAATTACAAAAAAAAAAAAAAAATATTAAATTTAATTTAATTTTATTATCAAATTGCCAAACAGGCTTGTGCTTGGCTGAATCACTCATAAGTTGTAAATCATTCAACCCTTATGATTTGAGACTCAAATTTTTGAATTGGTGGGATTTTGGGTACTGCAATGCTTTTGGAAGTGATGAAGATAGGCTTGAAAAGAGGTCAGTAGGTCTTGGAGGAAATATTTCGGGGTCTTTCTTTGAATTTAAATCAAAAAGAACAGACTTTACAAGTGCAGGAGATAAAAATACTAGTGGAAATGGATCAATAAGTAATTTTTTTCTTATTTTCTTTTATTTTAAAGTTTTTTATTTATTAAAAGTGAGAAACGCTGCAATTCCTGTTTTTTATCACAAAAATATTGAAAAGGCTCTTGAATTTTCTAGAAAGCAAAGCTATACCACACACCAAGGTGTTGAGGCTGCAGAATGTTCTGCTTTGATGACTTGGTACAAGAACAAATTTTTTTAAAAAAAAAACCCCTATAAAATTCTTTTTTTGATTTATTTTTAAAGGATAATCTTGAACTCTATAAAAAATAATGTTAATGATAAAAAAGCCTTGGAATATTGCTCTTCGTTTGTATCAGATTCGTATTCCATCCAATGTTTATGTGCCAGCAAACAAGAAGAAATTCATCCTTCGAATCAAAATCTCAAGTTAGAAGATCGTAACTGGAACTGGAAAGATGTACATTTCAAGTATAGTCCCAACAGATCAAAAGAAAGCCCTGGCTATATAGGTAAACCCATTTAACAAAATTTTTTCCAAAAGAAATTTGATTTTGTTGAAATGAATTACTAGGATCTTATTGCATGGATGCAATGTCCATGGCTTTACATTGTATTTACACAACTGACAGTTTTGAAGAAGCTCTTTTGAAAGTTTCTAATTTGAGAGGAGATTCGTAAAAATTTCTTTTTGAAAAAAAATTTTATTCTTTTTAAAAATACTTTTTAATTAACTTTTTAACTTTTTTTCTTTTTTTTTTTTTTGATAGTGATTCCGTTGCTTCTGTTGTTGGGCAAATTGCTGGAGCAATCTATGGACTTTCAAATGTTCCCAAAGAATGGATCAAAACTGTTTCTAAATGGGATAAAGATTATCTGATTGGATTGAGAGTACATAAACTCATTTCAATTGGAAATGATCTTTGAATTTTAAAAAAGAAATATTAATGCAAACATTTTTTTATTTTTTAAATTTCACTCAAATTAATTCCATAGATCAAAATTTTGAGTTTATTTAATCGTTTGGAAGTTACTATTTGGATTAAAAGCAAGGCTTTTCTTCAATTAAAAATACAGTGAAAAAATTATATATAAAAATATTTTTTTTGATTTGCATTTTGCAAGAAATAAAAAAAAAATTAAGAAGGCATACAAAATTTTCATTCATATTTCATATCAAAGGTGAATGGATTCAATCAAAGATGGATTTTCAATTTTGAAGGGAAAAGGAAGACCTGGAAGCTCAGTTAGGACAGCTATTGTAAAAGCAACAAAGAATGATAAAATTCCACCAAAAGAGAAACATGTTAAAGGTATCAATATTGAAGAAAAGAAAAATTTATAAAATATATTTTCTAAAGATCAAAAAAATTCCCTTCTCATAATTATTTTTAATCCTATATAACAAACCAATAATTAGATGATAATTTACATCTAAACATTATGATGAAAATTATCACTTTCAAAACTAAAAATAAATTTTTATTTCAAAAATATAAACCAATCAAAATAACAATCATCTAAAATCATTCGAACAAATTGATTTTCCTTTTAATATAATTTTAATATATTACCTCATATATGCTCCGAAATAATTTAAAGTTCATTTCAAAAATATTAATTATTTGATAGTATTGATTGCAAAAACATTTGAAAACAAAACAAATATGGGACATATGATCAAACATTTCAATGTGAGACTCGAAACAAGGGATTGGATAACCGCAGCCAAAGCATTGACAGTGATACATAGAATCTTTAGAGAGGGAAATGAAAGATTCATCAAATCAATCTCAAGAACAGGAATCCTTGATATGCAATTTTTCCAAGATGATAATTTTCCAAGACAAACTCAATTTGTACTTCAATATGCAAAATATTTATCTGAGAAATCAAAGAATTATCGTCAATTCGATAAAGAATACGAGAAATCCTCAGAGAATTTCGATAATTACGATTACAAACTCATTTTGGAGATCATCCCTGCTCTTCAAACCCAATTCGAGGCTCTTTTGGAGTTTGAGGACAAGATGGATCTCATCAGCTCAAGAATAAGTTTACATCCTTTTGGATTGCTCCTTAAAGATAGTTTCAGACTATTCACTGGATTAAATAAAATATTTGTCAAAGTTATTGGTAAAAACAATTTTCCAAAATATCTTTGTAATATAGATTAATATTTCATACAATCTTGAGAGTTAACAAATATAATCTATATTCATGTTATTTTCATATATTATAGGCGAATATGATAAAATGTCAAAATCAGAGGCCAATCATCTTTTGACTTTCTACAAGAATTTCGCAAAGGAAGTCGATTTATTGATCAAATTGTATAGCAAATCACAAAGCTTCACAAAAGGTCTCCCTGAAATTAAGCCAGTAAAAAAAAATATAATTCACTTCTATCTCAAATTAATCTAATTAATCCCTCATATCTTTAAAAACAATTAATTTTTTTTTATTAATTAGCTCCCAACCACTATGATCGAAATTTTGGAAGATTATATCAAAGGAGCACCTACTCAATCAAGAGATAATGGATCCAAAAGAGAGGTGAGAAAAGAAGTGAAAGAAATCAAACAAAAAGATAAGCCAAAAGAAAAAGTAAAGAAAGAGAAGAAACCAGTTGTGGAATCTGAATCCAGCGAAGATGGAAATGGAAACGAGAATTCAAGCGAAGAACAAGACGAAGGAAGCGAGAATCTTTTGATTGATTTCACTTCCATGAACAAATCCGAACCTATGTTCAACCCTATGATGTTACAAAACAATTTCACCCAAGTTCATCATCAACCTCAGTCTCAACATCTCCAACAGTACCTTCAACAACAACAGATGCTCCAACAACAGCAATTACAACTTCAACAGCAATTCATTCAACAGCAACAACAACAACAACAGAACAACAATGTCAACTCTAACACTTCTTTTTTCAACCAGAACCAAAGCCAAAGCACTCCTAACAAGACCCCACAAAACATCAATACTAATGTTTCTAACACTACTGGGAGTGGTGGCCAATTTACTTTCAACAATACCAACAGCAACTCTTCTTTCTTCAATCAAAACAGCAATGGAAATTTTGGTAACAATAACCTTCAAGTAAATAATAATCTTAATTCTCAAAATAACACTAATAACCTCTTTGGAAACAACAACCAAAACAACACTTTTAATAACAACAATACTTTTAATAACCAAAATAACAACAATACCTTTAATGGAAATAAAAATTCAACCACCTCCCTCTTTGATTTCAACACCACCACAAACGTAAATACTAACAATAATTTCAGTAACAATAATGCACAAAGCAGCAACAATAACCTCTTCAACTTCAATGTAACTACTTCACAAGGAAGCAATACTAACACCTTGTTCACTTCTACCCCTACTCCCAATCCTCCTACTTCTACTCCTTTGTCTCAACAACCTATCATGGGAACCAATAACAACAATCTTTTGTTTACAAATAATAACAGCAACCCTATTAACAACACTAATTTTATGTTCAATCAAAACAACAACATCTCCAACCCTCTTTCTAATAATTACAATGTCAATCAAAATAACAATAACAATTTGCAATATCAATTCCTCTTAATGCAGCAACAACAGCAACAGCAACAACAACTCAATAACCCTCTTTTTTCTAACAGCATGCAACCTCCCCCTCAAAGAAAATTAAAGGAATCTACCCCTCCTAATAGTTCTGGTAGTGGTCAAATGGATCCTTCTCAACAACAATTTTCTTTTTTGAATCCTTTGAATACCAGAAGTAATATCTTTTGTTTTTATTTTTAGAATTTTATTTTGGAATTAATTTTTTTTTTTTTTTTTTTTTAGCTAATCCTTTTGCTGGAAATTAAGAACTTAGTTTTTTTTGATATGATTGTTCCAATACAATAAAATAAAAAAAAAAAGATTCAAAAAAGATAAAAAACCACTATTTTTATTTCTTTACTTTATACATCCACATTTTTGCTTTTTCTTTCATCTCACCTTCTTTTTCATTCTTATTAATAAATCCAAAAAAAAATTTTAATAATATTAATTAAAAAAATATTGAAACCGATCCACTATTCGAATGAATATCATTGAAGAAGATAATGAAGAATTCGTTCTACAGGGTTATCTTATGAAACAAGGAGATAAAGGGATAGTGAAAGGATGGAAGAAAAGATGGTTTTTCTCTCAGTTTGGCAAATTATATTATTTTGTCAATAATAACAACAAATCCAAAGAACCACTTGGATTCATCAATTTGGATGAAGCATCAAACATTGAAAGTAATTTTTTTTCATTTTTATATGCACAAAGAAAGAACTGATATTTAACTGAATTATTGGGAAGAAATATAAATTTTATGCAAATATTGCATAAAGATACGGCAATATGTTCTTTTATTCTATCATTTTATTTTTCGTTATTAATAAAAATATAATTGTTGAATAGGTTCAAATAATAACGATGATAATTCAAATACTATCAAAAATCAGAATGATTATTGTTTCGTAATTGTAACTCCAAGGTATCATCTTTCAAAAATAAAAATAAACTGAAATAAAATATTCTTATATTTTCTGTTCATATGAATAATATATGATAGGCGAACATACAGATTATTGGCCAACTCTGAAGAAGATTTCAATTATTGGTTGAATGGGTTGAGATCATACAAAGAATTAAGAGAATTAAGGAATACATCAGGATTCAATAAAAAGAATGAAGAATTATTGAAGAGTATGAATTCAACAAATGTGAAATTGATAGAGGAGAAAGAGTTATTGAAAAAACAGATAATAATCTTGACTAGAAAGATAGATGAATTGAACAAACAAAAGCAAGATGAGAATATAAATGTGAATGAAGAGGATCTCCAAAAATTATATCAACAAGGACAACAATCATTGAGGGTGGCAATGATAACGATAAAGAATCTGGAGACAGCAATAAGGATAAAGGATGAGCAACTTCTAAATGCGAACAAATTGAAATCATCGATGGAGGATCTGAAGATAGAGGTGAAAGAAAAGCAGAAGCAGATTGATAATCTTCAAAAAGAAAACGACATCTCGCCTCAACAGATAAAAACCAACGAGCAGCTCAAAGAGGAGTTCATACACTTGAGGGAAAAGTTCGACATAAAGAGAAAGAAGCTGAGAGAACAAAAAGAAATGATGAAGAACTTGGAGGAGGATACTAAAGTGAAAATCTCCATCCTGGAAAAGGATCTGGAGAAGTCCAAACAGAAAATTCTTTCGATGAAGCAAGTTCAGGTCGAAATCGAAAAGGTGCAGTCCAACGACAAGATCGTCACTCCTCCGCCATGGCAGTTGGAGAGGTTGGTTCAGTCTATCGCACCTGGGGTGTTCATTCCTGGAGAAATAAACATATCTCAAAACAACAATAACAATAATGTAAATAATAATAAAAATAATGAAAACACTGTTGTTGATGACAATGATAGTATCTTTGGGAATGTCGAAAGTGATCCTTTTTCTGATGGGGTGGAAATAACAGGAGAAGGCAGCGAAGACAACAAAAACAATGTTTCTTCTTCTACTTCCTCCTCTTCTGATAATGTTAATAAAGTTCCTCTCTACTCAAAGTATAAAGAAGAGACTTTGGTCAAAATGAAATCGGAGCAGGTGTTCTTGTTGAAAACTCTCAAAGAGAAACAAGAGATCTTGAAGATTTTGGAAATGAAGAACGAGGTCTCCAAGAAAATAAACGAAGAGAACGAAGTCTCGATCAAAGAGAAAGATGATCAAATTTTGGAGTGGAAAACAAAGTACAACAACTTTGTCGAAAAATACAAAGTACAAAAGAACAAGTGGGAACAGAAAAAAGACAAGTTAAGAAACGAACTCAAAAAATTCGAGCATTTCAAGCCTAACAATAATAATAATGGGCGTTATGACGAAAAACATCTTTCTGCAAAGTACAACGAAATCATCAAAGAGTTGTCTTTCAAAGACAAAGTTGTAAACGAACTCACCTCGAGCAATTCTAAAGTCACCTTAACAAACAAGACAACAACCAACGAAAATGGAGAGAATGAAAATAAGGAAACGAATCTCAAAATCTCTTCCACAACTCCCATTGACATTAACTCTACCCCTAACCTATCCAATTCTCCGGGTAATTCCAACAAAGAAATTTTCACCAATTACAGTTTGGATGTGAAAAACCTTTCTTTCTTCTCTTCTAACAATACTCCTCCTTCCAATTCTTTGAATTCTCCTTCTAACAATCACGTTTTGTCCCTTAGTAGGTCGAACAGCAAGACAGAAATCATCCATTCTCCTCCTACCACTAACGGTTCCATAGAATATCAAGGCGGAGAAAATACTACTGCAAACCAACTCGAAAAAATCAAAATTCAACACAAAACTCTCACCAAAGAGTTGAACAGAGAAATTGTATATAGACAGGCTCTCGAAAACCAACTCAATGAAATGAAAACTAAAAACAAAATGAAGTTAGAGTTGGGAGCTCAAGAACTCAAAATGCAGTTCCAACATCAAATAGAAGATTTGAAGAAGGAAGTGCAGAAGAAGAACGAGGACCTGTTGTTTTTGGAAGAGTCTGTCAAAGAGAAAAACGAAAAACTCGTCCAATTTGAACACAAGAGTTTGTCTCAAAAGACTAATCTCTCTGAGAAATTCGACATGGTCAAATTGGAACATGAAAACAATGAATCTTTGTTGCAGAAACTCAAAATTTTGGAGGAGGAGTTGATGGATAAGGAGGAACAGTTCAAGTTGTTGTTTGTAAATAATTCCCAGCTCAAAGAAGAAAACAACACGAAGCACGAACAACTTTCTGCCATCAAACAGATTTTGTTTTCTTTGCAAAAGGAGATGAAGTCTAAGAACGAGCACATCCAACAATTAGACAACAAAATCAAACAGAATCGTCTCAAAAGCAGCAATTACAACAACATTTTCGATCATTCCGAACAAGAGAAGATTGTGAGGATGAAAGAGGAGATCAATGCTCACATCTCCCAAAACGAACTTTTATCTTCCGAAAACCTCCGCCTACAACAAGAAGCCACCATTCTTTTGAAAAGCAAAACTGAGACGATAGATGATCTTTCGAATCAACTCGAGGACATCCGTTTGTCTTACCAAAGTTTACGACAAAAACTCATTTTTACTACGAAGAATGAGATTGCCGAACAGATCTACGAAGAACTTGAAAATATTAAGAGGGAATATTTTTTTTCTTTGGCTCTTACTGTCAAGTTGGAGTATAGTCTCAAAGGAACTAATTGTAATATGGATATTCAAAATTTGTATAGTAGGGCCAAGTATATTGAATATAGTAATTGGAGAAATTGGATTTCTAAACATGCCACCATTGAAATTCAAAAAAAGAAGAAATAATCCTTCTTCTGGAGTTATTAAATTTGTTTTTTAATTAAAAAAATTATAAAAAAATATCCTAAATATATTTTCCCCTTGTCTTTATTTCATATATATTTTCTTTCATTTTTTTAACATTCTTTTTCTTTATTTTTTTTTTGATTGTAGCAAAATTTTTGGTAATGACGTTTAAACTTATCACAACATATTCCGATTATAAATGATGGACAAAATACAAGTGAACCAAAAATTATTGATTTTTTTTTTTTCAATTTTCGAATATTTTTTTGATGATACTTTATTTTGCTTTTCTCACAAACCTCTCTATTTTTCTTTTTTTTTTTTTTTTCAATCACTCTTATTGTTAAATAGATTTTTAATATTTTTATAAATTTTTATAAATCAAAATAATAATTATAAAAAAAAAAAAAATCGTATACCTGTTTAACTAAAAAGGGCTAATGATTAATAATTAACATATTTGACAAATCCGAATAAATTTATGAGGACTAATTTTAAGAATGAAGCCTTTTATTTCAAAAAAAATAATTTTGATAATAATTAGTATAAATTTAACCAAAATAAAAAGGATAATATAAATATTTATTTTATAAACACAAATTTTTTTCGAATATCATTTATCTTCCTTTTCCAATAATTGCTCATTTCTGACTTGTTTTACCTTCTCCAACATTTCAGACATGCGAGAAGGATCATAAACATCAATTGGTAAACCAAACTGCATGGATATTGGAACCACAGTCTTTCCCTGAGAAGTGACATAACGAAAATTGATTTTCTCAACAGAATTTGGATCAATATCAATCAATTCCCTCCAATCAAACATTATAGAATCAGTCTTGAGAGACCAAGGATTAAAATCTATCAAAACAACCTTTATTTTAAAAAATAATTAATTTGGAGAAACATATCTTGAAAAGATTCGTATCATAAATTCTAATATGGTATTGGTTATATGTTATATTCACTATTAAATAAAAATATACCCTATTTTTGTTTGTTCCAAAGTGAAAATAAACATCAAATATGAAATCAACATCCTCAAATTTGTCTTTAATTCGATTGAGATAAAATTCTTCGAGCATCTTCTCCATCTTTCCCGCCATATCTTTGAGAAATGGAAAATAATTGTCCGCATTTCTTTGGCACGCTCCGATAAGCACTTTATTCTTCACAAAACATCTGAACTCTTGTGCGGGGTTCAATCTGTACCACTTTTTAAGTGAAAGATAAAATTTTTTAGGTTTGCTGTTTCTTTCTTCTTCTGTGTCGCATTCTGAATATGCTTCGCACAAATCATTCACTATGAAATCTGAGCTTTTCAACAACATGTATATTTGTCTTTTAAAATGAAAAGATTTTTGTGAGAATTTAAAATAGATTGAGGAGATTATGCTTTTAATCAAATATCAAACTTTTTCTTTTACCCTAATGTTTTACATTGCATATCTCCTGTTGGATTTATCCATACTGCATCCTATTAAAATAAGATTTGATCCGAGGATAAATTAACCATTTTCATTATTTCTCTTTTAATTTAAAAATATCCTCTTTGATTATGGAATGGATAGATGATATATGAGAAAGAGGATGATATATATCTCATCACATCAATTATAATCCAATAAATTTTATTCTTGATTCAAAATGATATTTACCTTTGGTGTACTCCAATTCAATTTCGGTATAACGGATCCATATTCTTCAAATATCTTTTTTATTTTATCTTCCAAATCGGGAAAAGTAGGACATTGAAGCTCCTCATCACTGTATTCAACCTTATCCCATTCATTCTCGTCGATATCATCATCAACCTTTTGAGTCTTACTATATTGGAATGAATCTTTGGGCAATACAACCCCATCTTCAAGCAGATATTCAATGAATTTCGGCGGCAATTCAATTATCTCGGTATCTAGGCAGCTCTCCTTGAATCTAGGATACCATTTGTTTATCATACAATTCTTGATCTGTTTTTTGGTTACTTTTATATCAATATATTCCATCTCTCCATCCGATTCTTTCATTGAATTTTGGTGCAATCTTTTTTTTATTTTTTTCCATTTTGAATAAATAAAAATAAAACCTGAAGGGATCGTTCTTTTTACTTATTATCTAATACTTTTATTTATAATGTCTATCAAGGAAGATAAAAGCTTAATGGTTATCATCAAAACTCTTTGTGCCAGTTCCTTGTAATATCTCCGCCAAAATTTATATATTTTTAAAGCTTTTAATTACATCAATGATTATAGAGGTAAATATCAACAATTGATTCCAATACATCTAATCTTATAATGAATATATACAAGCAAGTGGATGTTCAACATTAATATCTAATCCTTGTAAGAAAATATATAAAATCTTGAAAAATAAATCTTATATCAATACATTGCAGTTGAAGGTGATCACATTCATTCCATTTCTTCAAATCTATTTTCAAATATTTATTTATCATACAGTAATTAAAGTAAATATGCAAGTAAATCAACAAAACAAGATATCTTTCCATCAAATGGGATTGAATATAATAAAAGTGGATGGAATAAAGTAAAAAATTAATTAAATTAATAAAAATAATAATTTTAAAAAATAAAATAAAAAAAAGAGGATTGCAAAAAGGTAAATAAAATAAAACACAAAAAATGGAAAGATAAAATTAACTTTGAAGTGTTTTTTAGGACTGATACCTAGGTTTGTTAATTTTAAAAGAGAATTATTTTCCAAATTTTATTAAACAAAAAAGAAAAGTTTGATGAGAAGGTAAACTATTAAAAAAAATTTTGATTAAGATTTTTAATTTTTTAAAAAAAATTTTTTAGTGCAACATTTTCGTCGATAAGACTCACTTCGTTTGATGTTGCAAATGATCTTATTTCAAAATTTTTTCCCGATTCAAACAAATTTGTTTCAAATCTAATTTCTGGAGCATTTGGAGGGGCTTTTGGTTAAAACAAAAAATTTAAATAAAAAAATTTGAATTATAATAATATTTTTATTTTATTCAGCCAGTTTGGTTGCTAATCCGGTTGAACTGGTAAAAGTTAGAATGATGATCGACAACAAAACTAATAAGAGATACAATAACTCTTTTGTTGCTTATGTTGATATTTTCAAACAAGAAGGAGCCAGAGGTTTGTGGAAAGGAACAATTGCACATATGCAAAGGTTATAAATATTTTTATTTTTTATTTTTTATTTTTTATATTTTATTTTTTTATTTTTTATTTTTTATTTTTTATTTTTTATTTTTTATTTTTTATTTTTTATTTTTTATT
>JAMYWO010000183.1:62364-77364 GCA_024220525.1 Cochliopodium minus
TGGATGATTTTTATGAGATGATCTGGCAAGCAAAATCTAAGATTGTCATCTCCCTATCTTCCTTGATCGAGAACAACAAATCCAAAATGTAAGCTTCTTTCAAAAAAAAAATTATTTAATTTAAAAATATCTGCCCGATATTGTTATAAATTCTTTTATCCTCTTATTATAACAAGATAGAATATCCATTAAACATTTATTATCGATGATAGTCAATTATAATAAAAGGAGATTTTTTTGTTCCCTCAAATTTCTGATCATATTAAATCTTATTCTATATCATAAGGCGCATTAAAATGCAAATAATTTTTCGTTATGTATTATTTTCAGAATTGAAAGAATATTCATTTTTCACTAAATATGTGAAATAATTCGAATATTTTGAATAATAAAATTTTTTCTTTCGAATTTTTCCATTATAATTCCACTTAACAAAATATCATATCATTTAATACAATACACTCTTTTTCTTATATATTTTTTTTTTACATTTTCTTCAATTTAGGTTTCAATTTTGGCCCGAAAAAGATAAACTCATTAATACAAAAAATTATAAGATTTCAATCAAAGATGAATTTAGCGAGAGAAAGGACATTTACATTCGTATTTTGCAAGTTACAAGTTCCCACAACAAATCAAGAGATATCATCCAAATGCATTATACAGGTAAAAAAAAAAAAAAAATTTTGTTAATAAAAAATCTTTTATTAAAAAAAATCTTTTATTTAAATTTTTTGAATAAACTTTTAAAAAGAAACTCAAATATTTTTTCTTATTTTTTTTTTATTTTTTTTATTTTTTATTTTTTTTAATAAGGATGGCCTGATAACGAAGCACCCAAAGATCCTTCCAACGTGATCGAAATATACAAATTACAAAGAAAATATGAAGAAGAGGGAAAGAAAGAGGGCTTGTCCGGCCCCATCATTGTCCACTGGTATAAAAAATTGTTTTTATAAAAAAAAAATTGTTTATAAATTTTTTTTTTTTTATTTTTTTTTTTTTTTAAATTTTATATCATTTTTTTTTTGTTAAATTTTTTTTTATTTTTTTTTTTTTATTTGTTAATAGTTCTGCTGGTATTGGAAGAACAGCAACTTATGTGTAAAAAAATTTTTTATTTCTGTGTTAAATTTTCTTCATTTTATTTACAATATTTTATTTTATTTTCCTCATTTTTTTCATTTTTATTTTCATATTTTATATTTATTTTTCATTTTTTTATTTTGTATTTTTATTTTTATTTTTTTTTTTTTATTTTTGGTTCAGAGCGTTTGTTTTTGATCTCAAGTTATAGAGAAGGAAAAAACGGTGAGTTATCCATTTGATAGGGCTCACATCATCCAAAAAATTGATCTCCCCAGCCTCCTTCTTTCCATCCGAGAACAACGACATGGCTCAGTGCAAACGTGGCAACAAGTAAAATAAAAAAAATAAAAATAAATAAAAATAAAATAAAAAATTGAAAACAATTAAATAAAAAATAAAATAATAAAAATAAACAATTAAAATAAATAAACAATAAAATAAAAAATAAAAAATGAATAATAAAAATAAAAATAATAAAAAAAAAAAATAAATCAAAATAATAAAAAATAAAAAATAAATATATAAAAAATTTTAAAAATGTCAAGTATAAAAATATTTTAATATAAATAAAAATAAAAAAAAAATAATTAATTTTTTTTAAAAAAATAATTTTTCTTTTTTTTTTAGTACACCTTTGTTTATAAGGCTTTGAATTACTACATCAAAAATTGTGTAAAATAATTACGACATTTCTTTTTTTTTCTTTAAAAAAAAAAATCCATAAATTTGAGTTTGCTTCCCTCCTCCCACTGAAATTTTTTATTTTTTTTTTTAACATTTTTTTTTTAATTAAAAAGAAATATTTCCAATTAAAACAAAAGAATTTTATTTTCAATTTTTTTTCATTACTTTTAATTTTTTTTGATTCAAACAGTTTTTTTAATTTTTTATTTTATTTCGATTTAATTAAATATAAATAAAAAAATGGCTCATTTTGGTTAATTATTTTGGTTGCAATTTCGTTCTTTCTTTTTGATGCTAATTGCCAAAACATTGATTGGAGGATGAGCGAATATGAAGCGCAACATTCGAGGAACAGCCCAATAACATGTAAAACACTTCTGTGAATGTGTATCAGGTTGTAGAGGATACAAATTATTATATTTTCGATGATGAAGTGAGCCACAAATATATTTGGTTAAGTCCATTTTGTTTTTAAATTTTTTAATCTTTTTTGACTTTGAACTGATCAAATTGATATTGTGAATGTTGTGATTTACCAAGGAAATTCTGCAATTGTTTGTTGTGGAGATGATTTAATGATTTACCAAAATTATTTCCATTATTAAACTATTGAATTATTTAATTTATTTATTTTTGTTTCCTTAATAAAAAATATTGTAAAGGATTTTTTTAAAACAAGAAAAAGTTTTTATTTTTCAGTCTCCCAATCTTTCATATGTCCTCATCTTTCTTTTCAAAATAAAATAAACAACAAAACCAGTTATCAAAGAACCAGCTAACACCGAGAAAACCACAATGATTACCACTGAATAAATTGGGAGATCATTGTTAGGATCTTTAAAGTTTTTGGTTGGAAGATCTTCAAAAAGTTGTTGAAACATGCTTTATTTTAAAAAATTTTAAAATAAAAATTTATTATTTCTTAAAATTAATGGAAATAAAATTGATATTTCATGTTTTCAATTTACTTTGCAATTCTGTATCCCGCTGTTACAATTCTCAAATAACAAATTGTCCTCAAATTTTCAATGTAAGTCTCATTTACAGTAGAATTATACTCAAATGAACCTCACAAAAAAAAAATTTTAAAAATAGATAAATAATAAATGTTAAATAATATTATAAAGACAAAATATTAAAAATTAAATAAAATTTAAAAATAAATTAAAAATAAAAACCAAAAATGAAATTAAAAAATTTACCATTTAAGTATGCGTAGTGTTGGCCATAAAAATAACTTTCTTGTTGCCATAAAGAAGAGTTGATGGTGTAGAGATCCAACTCTTGGGACAACTTCTCGTAAGGATACTTCTCCATCAATTTTTCTGCCTCGTTTTTCAGCCACTTCTTCGAGGTATCGTTCAAAGGAATAGAAAAATTGGTATTGTATTCGTAAGCAAGATTGTCCCAAATACTTATTAAAATAATAAATAAAAAATAAAAAAATAAAAAATTAATATTAAAAATTAATTGAAAAAAAAAGTATTAAAATTAAAAAGATTTATTCACAAAATTTTAAATTAAATTCTTACACAAATACTTTATAAATTAAAAAATAGACATTAAAAATTAATTCATAAAAAAATGAAAAAAATATATTAAAATTTTCAAAAAGATAAAAGATTTTATTCGCTAATTTTAAATGAAAAAATTCTTACTTGTGTAAATTTGTGTTTATCACTTCCCCATTCACTATTTTTAAATAAAAATAATTTATTGGAAGAAAATTTCGTTTGATGTTTTGTGTACCTTCCAAATTGACCAAAGATAAAATACCATTTAAACTTTAAAAAAAAAAAAAAAATAATTAAAATAAATTTTTAAAATAAATCAAAAAAAATATAAAAATGAATGAAATAATTAAATTTCAAACATAAAAAAATAATTAAAAATAATTAAAAATAATTAAAAATAATTAATAAATAAAAATTACTCTCCCTTAGGGAATTGTGAGTTGAAGAGAGATATGGCGTGAAGAGGTTGATGAAGATCTCCCACCACATGAAGTAAAATTCTCAAAGAGAAAAGATAAACCCACGTGTTGTGTGGCCTATTTTTAAAATTGTTGGAAGCATAAGTAATCACTGTCACCGCCTTTTTTGAAAAATTTTATTATTAAATTTTTTTTTTTTTTTGATTTTTAATTATTTTCAAATTTTTAGATTTTATTTATTAATTAAATTTTTGTTTAATTTTTTTAAATTAATCATCATTTATTTTTATTTTTATTTAATTATTTTTGTCATAAAAAAATTTATCAAAAAAATATTAATTTTATTTTTATTTTTTTATTATTTTTATTTTTGATGATTATTTTACATTATAATCTGGAATACAATGATCCACTGTAAAATTTTCTTCATTAGTAAAAGGAGCACTTCTAAATAGATAAAAAAATATTTAATAAAAAAATTGAAAAAAAATTTTTAAAATTTTTTTTTAACATATAATGCCATGGGTCGAATAGATTTAAGCCATATTCTTTGACTGTATCCATCCTTTTAATTTATTTTTTAAAAATTTTTATTTTTTTTTTTCATTTTGTTTTACCAACTTGCGGAAGTTATTACGTCTGGTTCCGATGGGAAGTAGGATCCAAGTTGGTGAGCCAATATTTCAGCGAGATCATACGATCTGTTATAATTCAATTTCTTTCAAATAAAAATGAAATTAAAAAATAAAATTAAGAATTAGGAAATAGATGGTTTTTTTTTTACTGATATTGCTATTTGTGCAACCATAAAATGCTAAATTTTAAAAATTATTATTCTTTCAGTGAAAAAAAATAAATATTTTTTATTAATACTTACACCCTTTATCATTCATTGCATTTGTTTGAAATTTGTTATTATCAAAGATTATATTAGGTTGTTTGATTCTTTTTTTTAAATTTTGTTACTTGATCTTAATGAATTTCAAAACGTTAAAATTTATTTTAAAATACCAAAAGTGTTATTTGAAATTGAAGATTACTTGGAAACCATGAAAGGCATAAGGAAAAAAAAATTGAAATGAAAAGAATCAATTTAAGCATTTTTTTTTATATAATTGAAATTTTTGAATAATTTAAATATGTGCTCTCAATACATCAATATTATCCAAATTCAATGTTGTTTCCTTTTAATCCCAAATCTTTTTTTTTGAAGGAATAAAAAATTATATAAAATTAAAAAAATGGAAACGATTATTGAAGAGAAGAAAGAAGACACCGAAGAGATTTTGAATAAGATATTTTTGGAAATGGTGGAACAATACACTCCCTACTTTAATTTCGATAGGATTAAGAAACTCCAAGTATATCAAATTGTCCCAACAAATAAATATGTTTCAAAAAAGTATTTAATTTTGTTTTTGAAAGCTAAAAGATATAGATGAATTGATGATTATCATATCAAAGAGATTGGATTTGATTCATAATTTGAATGATGAAGTAAGATTATTTAAAATATACGTTCATATCTTCATATTTACTTAAATATAAAGATATGCAAGTCGAATGATACGATGAGATATCTAATCACAAAAGAATTATCAAGCCAAATAAAATATTTAGAGCTGATGTTTTTGATGATTAACAAAATGGAGGTTCATAATAAAAAAAAAGAAAAATTTAATTCGTTAAAAGCAAAATAATACTTTCTTTCTTAAAAGATAATGGTAAATTCAATAAATAAATCAACGATAATGTTAGATAATAGGATCAATTCATCAACAAACGAATTAAATTCAAAAAATTTGATCAAAACATTCTCTTTTCTCGTAAAATACTTTTTTTTGAAATTTCAATTATAAAAACAACCTTTATCGGTTTTGTTTTTTTTTTGAATAGACAAAGAAAGAAAACGAGGGAATGTCAGAATTTCAACCAATAGATTTCATTATAAATACAGAAAAAGAATGGGAAACAATAAGAGAAGAAATTGTAAATAAGGAAAAAGAATTTGACAAAAAATGAGAATAGAAAAGAAAAAATGTTGATAGAAATTGAAAATTAAATTATTTATAAAGAGAATGAATGAATGTCCTTTTAAATTTTAATTATATTTCATTTATTAAGTGACTTTTGGATGAGAGTATAAAATATTTAATTATATTTTGTATTTTGAACGAATGAATCAGTCCCTTTTTAAATTTAACCTCTGAACATACCTCCCATTCCTCCCATACCTCCCATTCCACCCATATCATCTTGATCATCCCATCTTTGTTCTTGCAATTGGGTTCTTTGGATGTAATTGAAGTTAAGAGCGTTTTTGTCATCTTGAAATTTGATAATGTCTCCCAAGCGAATCAATGTTTTGATGTTATTATCCAATTGATTAAGAGTGGTGCTTGTATCATATTTTTCAATAGCTTCAGAGAAAGATACGATTCCTTAAATAATTGAAATTAGAATTAAAGCAAATTTTATGAGTTTATTGTTTTAAATAATTCTTGAAAGTATAAAATAAATGAAGAGAATTTTTTTTTTCATTTGGTATAATATTTTTCTTTTATAATGGTTGATATGATATTGTAAGGAATATTTTTTTTCTGATTGTTTTTTTACCATCTTTTTCATTGAGAGAAGCATAAATATCTCCATTTTCAATCATTCTTACAAGACGAGTCTCAACATCATCAAGCTTTTCAATTTTGGCACCCTCAGAGATACCCTTCAAAGAAAGAGTGAGATAAGTCTTGGTGTAAGACTTGATGTTGGTGTTGTAAAGATTGGAGATGCATTTCTTGACAAGCCCCAAATTTCTGTCCTTCAAAAAGGTCTCTCCATTCTTCTCGAGACATTTGTTGATATCTTGAACACTCTTGGTGGAATAAGCAGTAGCTAATTCGTGATATGGTTGAGTGAGTGCTTTGAGATGTCTTTGGACCATGCTAGATTTTCCTCCAGACACCTTCCCTTCGACCAACAAGGAGGTGAGAATATATTTTTTGTAGGCTTCGAACATGATGGCAGAGATGACGACAGCACGTGCATTGATAACTCTATCGAAGAATAAAAGAGCAGATTCATATTTCTTTACTGCGAGCAATACGATCCCTCCATAATAGTAAAATTTGAGGAAATGGGAATGATGAAAATTTCCTCTTGAGATTGATAATATTGTGGAGGTCACTATTGGAACTGCAGAATTGTAACATCTTGCAAGAATACATAATTGTAAGAATTCTGCGTGAATTGGTGTTAATGTGTTTTCATCTTGTCTTGCATTTAATAAAGCATTTTTCAATGGAAGTATTCCTTGCATTGGCAAGTTCAATTTTGTCAAATAGAATGTGAATACTTGTGCTATATGATAAAATCTTGCTTCAATCAATAATGATTGCTCTTTATTAAAGCTTAAAAATAATTTTTGGCATTGTTGGATAAATAATGTTGCATCATCGATATCATGTTGAGCTTTAACACATCTAAAATGTATATATATGATTAATTTGAAAAGAATGTTTTTGAATTTGGGAGAGCAAATAAAATTTTAAAATATATTATTTTTTAAATTTTTGATTGGCTGATGAGTTTATATATTTATATATTTTTTATATTTGTGAAATTTTTTGTTTACAATAAAAATGCATATCCCAATGTATGACTTTTAGTATCCAATGCATCAAGTACTGAATCAATTTGATTGGAATTTTTTGCAAAATATTGTTCATTTTTTTGGAGAAATTCAAGAAGCCCTTTCAAGTCCTTAAAGTTGGAAGAGTTTGATTGGATTTGCTTTGCTAATTTATCCTATTTTATTTGTAAATGTAAGATATTTTAATTTTCTTTTGATTTTATATTCCATTATCAATATAAGATGGATTAGTATGAGTTGTTTGTAAAAATATATATTACCATTGAAAAATTTTTCTTTATTTTTTTTTATTTTCAATCACAAAGAAAATATAAAAAATATTTCTTCTTATTTTGAAGGTTTTTAATTACTCATTAAAACAAAATATCTGTTTCAAAAAATAATCGATATATACTTCAATTAGTTTCAAATTTTTTCAATATCGAATGAAAATTAATTTTCAAAAAATAAAAAAATAAAAAATACTTTATTTGTTTTGGATTTGTTAATGTATATTTCAATATTTTACTTTCAAAATTGTTTTTTTTTGTTTTTGTTTTGTGTGTTTGAAAAATTACAAATTTTCCTCTAACCTATCGATATATTTTTTCAATTCAATAGACAATTGTACAGGATCATTGAGATGATCTTTAAGACTAAGCAAAACACTGTTAGTTCTAGCAATGACAGAAGATTTTTTCTTCTTCTTTCTGACTTTATGAACATTTTCAGGAGTATCAAGTGTCAAAGAGTGAGAAGAACCAGAATGATTAAGAGTAGGAATAGAAGGAGTAGTACGAGACAAAACATTAGTATTGGAAGGCAAACTGCTCCTTCTCTCGAAGGACATGATATCCTCCGAAGATTCTTTCTTCTTGATATTTAATTCAATGACGGAATTTCCAGAAAGACTATTGTTTTTCTCAACTTTTCTTTTCCAATCAATGATGAACTTTTTGTGGAATTTCCAGATGGATCCATCATCTTTGAATTTGTGAGTGTGTTTCTCGGTTTCCTTTTCCTTTTGAGGCAAAATGAGATTTTTATCGTACATAATGTTGGAGATGATCAAACACTGAAATTCCGTGAACTCCAAGTTTTCTTTGAGCCAAGAAACAGCATTGCGAGCTTTAAAAAAATATGAATTTCTGTCCTCCAGAATCTTTTTCTTTTTGGAGACGCCAAATTTAGGATGAGACATAAGATTACAAATACTGTTCAGTGTGAGATCTTTCTTCGTCTCAAAGGAGATCTTCTCTTTTGGACTTGGGGAGACATCAACATTATAATGCACAGTATTAGGAGTAGATTTTTCTCCAAAAAAATTTAAATTTTCAATTTCCCGAGCAGTGAACAAAGAAGCCTTTTTATTTTTAAAATTTTATTAAAAAATGAAAAAAATAAAAAAATTTAAATTCAAGATGATTTAAAAATAAGATGATTAATATTATTAAAAAATATTAAAAATAAATAAAAATGACATATAAATTTGAATTAAAAATGATAAATATAAGATGATTAATTTAGTTAATATTAAAAATGAAATAATTATAAAATTTTGTTCAAAATTTTTCATATAAAAATTAAATAAAAAATTTTATTATAACATGAATTAAATGAGAGAAAGAACAAATTAAAAATAAAAAATACCTCATATTTGAAAGCCTTCTGCTCATGAAACTCCTCCAACTTCATTTTTTTGTGAAGAAAAGAAAGCGAAGGTTTTTTAGAAGAAACGTTTTTAGGGCTTTTGGGAGTATTGGAACCTTTAGGACTCGGGCTTCTAGGACTTGTACTACGAGGGGTGGATTCTTTTCCATTTTGATTTTTTTTTTGGGTGAGTTTAGATATTATGATGAGAGCGCTTTTGGTTGTTTCGTAGAGATGCGTGTATTCTTCCTCGTTGATGCTCCCTTTCTTTTTCTCCAGGGCTTCCATCAGTTTTCCTTTGTTCTCGTAAAAGAGGTTGTTGAGATACTCCAAAGATGTGATGTTTTCCATTTTAAATTCTGGGTTGTATTTTGTGAATATTTTATCTGCAATAATTTTTTTTTTTTTATTTTTAAAAAAAGGATTAATGTCAAAATAAATTTTTTTTGAAAAGATAAGAAATTAAAAAAAAATTTTTTCAAAAATAAAAATAAAATAATAATGAATGATAAAAATAATTTTTTTTTTATTGATTTTGAATAAAAAAATTGATCAAATAAAAATATTTTTTATTTTTTGATTAATTTTAAAATTTTAATAAAAAAATTGTTTTAGATTTTTGTTTTATTTTTGAAATAATTTTACCTCTTAAATCGTAAGGATCAAATTTACAAATTTCTTCTAAAAAATCAGTAAACTTATTTCCATGATCCTCGAGCCACTGGTTAAACATGAGATAAGGCTCCTTCTCAAAACGAGCCTTGTTGGAAGAATACTGGAAGAGTTTGGTGACCTCCACCAAATTGCACGTGCACTGCGGAGTTAGCATGTTGTCGTCTTTTATTATTTTGAATTCTGAAGGGGATAGGAGGGAGGGGTTAATCAACCTTAAGTAAAATACTGCGCATAGTACTGTCATTCTTTTTTCTGGACAGATTTTTTCTGCGTATATACTTAACAAACTCATCACGATCCTTTTTTTTTTTTTTTTTGTTGAGATTAATTTTTAATTTAGATTTTAATTTGGATTTTAATTCAAGATATTGAAATTGTCATGAAAAGTATTTTGAAATAAAATTAATTTTTTTATTCACATCATTGTTTTAGATCAATGTTTAAATTTTAAAATTCTTTCAAATTGAAATTATGTAAAGTTTACGAGAGGGAGTGTGAGGAATTTGTGTTTTTGTTGTTTATTGTCAATTAATTATTTTAGTAAAATTTAACTAAGTACCAAAATGTGAATATTTAATTGATTTTGATGAGAAAAAGAATTTTTTTTTTATGAATATATTTCAAATTAAAAGTTCAATGAATAGATTGAGTGAAATTTGATGATTATTCCCAAAATTTGGGATAAATGATTTAAAATAACAGGATAATAAATAATAATAAAATAAGATTGAATTTTTTTTGGAAAGAATAGGTCTAGAAGATTACTGCGCTTGTATTGATTATATTTTTTACCTTAATTCAAATGGAAAATAATTATTGCTATCTTCTTTCAATATTTTGTCCAATATTCTTTCTGCCAATTGTTCCAATCCGATTTTATCTTTCTCTATCAGCTCTTGAGATCTATTTATAGGGAATAGGGATTTAAATATAGGGATATATTGTTGATATAATTAGGTGAAATATTATATTCAGGATTAAATGATTAATAGAATAGATGTACTCAAATAAGAAAGATAAATCAAAATTAAATAAATTTTTTTTTTTCAGTTACTTTTTAACAAATGAGAATAACTGATTGGTGGGTGCTATTTCTTGCATTAATGTCGAAAATAAATAACTGAGATATTCTGTGCTTATAAATTTGTTATAGGAAGTTATTATTTTGGATGATAATGTATTTCCTCTGAAGATGGATGCTGATTGATCTATTTCGATTTGATCTTTGAATTCTTTTTTGATGCATTTTCTCAGCAGTCTAAATACGCAATTGCTGGCATTTGCAATTTCGATAAGAGATGATGAGAATTTATCTTGTTCTTGCGTACCAATACAATCACCAAAAAACAGAAGAAATCTTTCAATTATAATAATTCAATAAATTAAAAATATTATTTTGACAAAAAAATTGGCAAAAATATTCATATAAAAGACGATGATATTTGATTACTTGAAATCATTTGAACCAAAGCATAAATTTATCAATAGTTTCAAATTAGATATATTGCTTGGATCCATTTTTTTTCTTTTTTTTCTTTTTTTTTCTCTTCCTTCTTATTCTAAATAATTGAATTTTAATTGAAACAAAAAAAGGAGGGGAAATGGTTATCACTTTAAAAATATTTCAAATGTTGATTTGAGGAATTAAATATTTTTGTTTTGAAAGGAGATAATAAAATTAAAAATTCAATCAAATTGAATTATCATCTATTTTAGTTCAAAGGAATAGATGATAAAATTACAATAAATCGAATCTTGTATTTTTCAATTTTAACTGAAAATTTTTAATGATCTTGAAAAAATAAATATAAAAAAAAAAAATGAATAAGAGGAAGATAGATGAAGATGAGGATAATAATGAAGATGAACTGAAAAGAATAAAAATAGATGACACAAATATAGAGAAGAATTATGTAAACATATCAACAAAAGAGAGCGAAATAGGATTGATATTCAAGTTATTATATGGAGTTGGAAAACCGATAAATGAGAAATCTGCCAAAGAATTGTGTTTCAAGCTGGTATCTGAAGGAAATTTATTTGCCAAAGGATATAGGAAATATCATGGATGGGGTTGTGAGGAAAATGTATTAGTATCATTCGAATATTTTAAATCGTATAATAAAGAAATGAAACAAATAGTATCAAAAGAGATTACAGGTATAAAAAAAAAAAAATTTTTTTTTATTTTCAAAGATTAATTTCCCTAACATATATTTCGAAAAGAATATAACAAAGAAACATACAGTTACACACTTTACATGCTTGGTGAATGTTATCAGTACGGAAATGGAGTAATGATTGATGGAATGAAAGCAAGAAAGTATTACGATAAGGCAATAGAACATGGTAATAGCATGGCGATGAATAATTTGGGGTACATGTATGAATTTGGAGGTAAAACTTATTCATTAAAAAATTTATTAATTTTTTTTTCTTTCCAAAACAAATCAGATGACATTGAACAAGATGTTGATAAAGCTTTTAAATTATATGAAAAAGCAGCCAACAACGAAAATTGTACCGGAATTTATAATTATGGCACTATGTTCGAAGAAGGAAAAGGTTAACAAAAAATTAGAATTTTTTTTTAATAAATTTTTTAATTAATTTTATTTAATAAAAGGAACAAATGTTTGTGTTGAAAAAGCCATAGAATTTTTTGAAAAGGCCGCTTCTTATTTGCATATTACTTCTCTGCTAAAACTTGGAAAAATTTTCAGAATTGGGATTGGAAATATACCTCCCAACCATCAAAAGTCTTTTTTTTATTACGATAAACTGTATAATTTGTATAAACAAACAAACAAGGAAGAAGAAAAGATTATAAACGCTTTTAGTAAAGCCCAACTTGTTATTCAAGGCAGGCAAATAGAATGGACGGAAAAGAATCATCTTTATTGGGGCATTCCTCATTCCATCAATCTTGTTATTCTTACTCTTTTGCTGATTTCTAAACATAGGAAAGAGAGCAAGGTTCCTTTTTGTCTTTTTCTTGTTCGGGGTATAACTTTGAGAATCATCACCTTTGTTTGTCATTTTTATCAGTTGAGTACTGAGCCCCCTATTTTTAACAAAAAAGAAAAACTTTTGAGAGAAAAGATTATCGAGTAAAATGAACAATGTTTCTTTTCTTTTTTTGTTTAAATTGATTTAAAAAATTTCTGAATTTCCATTTAAACTTTTTGTTTTTGTTTTTTTTTTTTGAATTCTTTCTTTCGTTGAAAAAAATAAAATTAAAATATAAAAATAAAAAATAAAGATCTAATTTATAAATATATACCAATGGCTGATAGTGCTGCATATATCAAATCTCCAAAAATTTCAAAAATTCTCACAAAAAAAGATGTGGAGATTTTATTTGGAGAATATAAAGGAGAATTATCTCCCTTTGAGAAACTCCCCAAGAATATCCTTTCCAACATCTTCAAATATATAGATGTGTTTGATTTGGTGATGATGTGGTCATTGAATAGATATTTTCTTCATCTCCTCTCTAATTCTACCTGTGCCAAAATTGTCTGGAAAAATATCTGTTCAAATTTCTTTGATGATTTAAATGAGCAAGAGATAGATTTGATAGTAGGAGGATTGGATAGAACAGAATACGAGAAACACTTGAATGATTATTGTTTATATTTCAAATATGGCCTCATTCCCAAATGGGATCAAATTAGACATGGAAAACAAGTGATAGTGAGTCCAGATGGAAAGACTATATTCACAGGTATATAAAAAAAAATTTTTCTCAAAGAACGTATTTCACTTATATTTCGTTATAAATGAAATAATTTTACATAAAACATTTATGAGGAAACAAAAAGTTAAATAAAGCAAGAATCGCATCGAAATTAAAACAATACAATAAAATATTTCACTTTCTTATAAAGATATCTTATTTCTGGGTCACAATGAGCAGCCCCCAAAAATTTTCATGGAAAATCATTTGATTGAATTAGAAAGATTTAGTTCATATAAAGATATTGTGATTTCAATTATTCTATAAATCATCAGATATAAACAGATCTCGAAATTTTGATGTTAAGAAATTTCATATAATTCAAAATCTTTAAAAATCTTTAAATTATAAATTATTTTTTGATTTAAATTTAAATTGTTTTATTAATTCAAGTTTAATCAATTCATAATTTTTTTTTTTAGCCAAGGGATACATTGCTTGGAATTGTGTCTTGTCAGAAAAAAGTTTAAAGGGAGGAGTTCACTTTGTTGAAGTTTTTCTCGATAGAACTGTAATTGATCATAAAAAGTCTTTTTTTTTTTTAAATAAAATGTAATGAACAGATAGGAGACTTTTTTTATGGAATAGCTGCTCCTAAAAATCCAAGTATATTTTTGTTATTTAAATTTTTTATTTTTATTTATTTTTATTTTTTATTTTTTTTTATTTTATTTTTTATTTTTTTTATTTTTTTTATATTTTTTATTTTATTTTTTTTTTATTTTTAAGGCGACATACCTTATGATGGTTGTATTGGAGGTAGTGGACCTACTTGGACAGTTGGATATGACCTGAGATTTAATGATAAGTGTATGCAGCATACTTTAAACGTAAACTATTTTCATCATTATTTTTTTTTTAAAAGATTTTTTTTTTTATCAATTAATTTGGTGTGAACATTTTAAGTTAGTTTTTATTTTTTATTTTTTTATAAGATTTTTAATTAATATTGTTATTTTTTTTTTATTTTTTTTTTATTTTTTTTTATTTTTTATTTATTTTTGTATTTTTAGTTGGATAAAGTAGGAAAAATAGACGAATGCGTGTTTGTTGGGATGATAATAGATTTTGAAGAAAAGACAATGTCATACGTCATCAACAATGGTCAACCCATACTTGCTTATTCCAACATCCCCGAAGAAGTCCATATTTTCAACTGTGTCGCGGACGAATTGATCATGACTTTCACTCGCCACATCATTGGAAGATCTTCCATTCAAAATTATTTAAAAAATCCTCTTCCTTTTCAAAGCAAATACAAAAAATCAGAGTGGGTCAACGAAAGAATTGATTTATAAATTAAAACTTTTAAAGAAAATTGAATTTTTTTTAATGTTTTTTTAAATTTTTAAAATTTTTTTTGTTGTGAAATGATAGAGTTTTGTAATCAAAGTTTTTACCAAAATTTTTTATTGTTCAATAAAATTTTCTTTTTTTATTTTTTTAATGTAAGAATTTTTTAATTTTTTAATTGAAATTTTTTTAAAAACGGTTTTTTAATTTTTTANATAAAAAATAAAAAATAAAAAATAAAAAATAAAAAATAAAAAATCAAAAATAAAAAATCAAAAAAATAAAAAATCAAAAAAATAAAAATAAAAA
>JAMYWO010000184.1:0-32661 GCA_024220525.1 Cochliopodium minus
TTGCATGTATATGTGCGATAAACTGAAGAACCAACAGGAATTGGCAGAAGAGATGGGAAGGATAATCCATTCACTGACGTTTGAAAGTATACATCAAAAAATGGCTGTAGCAAATCTTTTCGTAGTAGGGAGTGAGTTTGTCGTAGAATAGAACGCAGGAGTCATAAAGGAAAGCTAATATGATGTTATCGCTTCTTTTGATAAACTCTCGGTGTGATCTGCACCAAGAGTTTGCAAAAGGGACTATGCCTTTATTTTAAATAATATTGTAAAAATAAAATTTAAGTTTAAAAATTAAGTTTAAAAATTTCAAAGGTTTTAATATTTAAAATTTTAAAAAATAAAAAATATTTAAATTATTTTCTTATTTAAATAAAGTAAAAAAACTTATAAAATAAAAAATAAAATGAAAATTTAAATTCCAAAATTAGATTAAAAATTAAATCAAAAATTAATAAAACTAAATAAAATCTCAACGAAAATTAAAGAAAATCAAAAGAAAAATAAAATTTTTAAATGAAAAAATAAAAATAAAATTAGTTTACCAGCAAGTACAAAAAATATTAATAAAGTGTAGGCGACAATTAAAAACAAGGTGTTTAAATAAAAAAGGTTCTTGAATAATGCAAAAAAGTTGAAATGTGAGAAAAAGTAGTTTCTGCGGAGACTCTCATGTGTGACTCCAGTAAAAAATGTGAGCGTGGTGTCATCTAATAAACACATATTTTCTACAAATGTCTTTATTTTTTTAATCAAAAATATTACAATTATATATTTAAATTATTTTTTATTTTTTGTTTTTATGTTTAAAAAATTTAATTATTATAATTTTTTAATTTTTTTTTTTTTTATTATAATTTACCAAGATACCAAGATGCCCAAAATTCCCGCTAACATTGATACTTAAAAGAACCAGAGTATACAAAAAGAAGGAGATTGTTCTACCTATTAATTTTTTTAATTTAATATTTTTTTATATTACTACATTTTTAATTTAATTTATTATTTTTATTTTTTATTTTTTATTATTTTATTTTCATTTTTATTTTTTTATTTTTTTATTTTTTTATTTTTTTATTTTTTTATTTTTTTTTTTCATCAAAAANGAAATTAGTTTTCTATATTAAAAGAATTTTGTTTTTTAATTATACTTTGTTTTTTAATTATACTTTGTTTTTTTATAAAAGTTGGTTGGAATCTTTTTTTGGTTTTTTATTATAATTTTTTTATTTTATTTTCATTTTTTTCATGAGTTTTTTTTGCAAAGGGTAACGGAGAAATAGGACAAAAGAACTCACAATCTACCACAGATCACAAATTTATCTTCTCTGACAAATCTATTGTCAATTATAGCATGGGTTCTAATCACTCTTTTATTTATTTGCAAAATGGGGATGTCTATGGATTTGGGTGGAACGTAAATATTTTTTAAAATTAAATTTTTTTTATAAAAAAAAATCGATTTTTCAAAATTGAAAAATAATTAAAAGAAAATTTTAAAATAAATATAAAAATTTAAATAAAAAATAAAATTTTAATCAAAAATGAAAAAAAACAACTACTAAAATTTAAAATAATTAATTTAAAATATATCAAAATTTAAATAAAATTAAAATTTTAATCTATTAAAAGTAAATTCACTTTAAATAAAAATTAATGCTAAGATTTCAATAAAAAATAATTTTATAAAAAATGATTACTAAAATCAAATTATATCAAAATTTAAATAAAAAAATTTGATGTTTTGTTTTCTAATAAAATTTTTTTTTCAAAAGGAAAATGGTATTTCATTGTCATCACAAAAATTTTTTTTTTTAAAATAAAAAACAAATTTATAGGACAACTCGGAATGGGAAACCATTCCAATGTCATGGTCCCCACTTACATAGAAAATTATCCTGACCTAAGAATTTTGATGAATGGAGAAAGATGTGTGGGGTGGTCTCCTGCGTTTCACCGCCTTTTCCCAGTTTCCTTTGCCAAAAATGTCCAACTTTTTTATTTGTGTCTCAAAAATTTCCAGAGAGATGTTTTGAAGTGCAAAGTTCCCAAGTTTTTAGTTTACGAAATCATCAAGAAGATGGTTTGATCTGTGGGTCAATAAAGAAAAAAAAAATATTTAATCTTTTTTTTTTTTGTTAGGAAAAAAATTGGAATAAAAAATTGGAATAAAAATTGTTTAAATTGTTTTGACAAAAAAAATTTTTTGTTTTTATTTTTTTGTTATCATGATGGATTCTTTTTTAACAGTTTGACTTTTAAAATTTTTTTTTTGAGAAAGATTTAGGGTCCATTTATGAGATTGGGACTGTTAGGAAGTTAAAAGTTGGATGAAATTGCCCAATTCTCTAATTAAGATTTACTGATCCAAGTTTCTTCTTTTGAAGTTTCTGTTGTAGAGTTCTTTGAATTGGTAATATTGCAGAATCTAGACTTTCTGTACAGATTTATAAAAGCGAAATCTTTTTTTTTTTCAATCGATTGAAAAACTAAAAACTTATTTTACTTTAAGAAATAAAAATTTGAATTTATTTTTATAAAATAGAATTATAAAAATAAAAAAAAATTCAAAAAAAATTTTTTTAAAATGCTAAAGGAAACTGATTTATGTCTCAATATAAAGGACATTAAAACAAAAACATGTTTGTCTCTCACATCAGATATTATACCATGGACATTCAGCCCAATGGGCAGAAATGCATCATGGCCTTGCCTGGTAGATAGAGCAGAATTCCAATCGATTTTAAAACCATTGGAATATAGAAAGGATCCTAGATATATATTGATACATTGTTTTGAAGGAGAAAAAATTCCATCATCGGGAAACATCAAGGTGAAGATGTTGGAAAATTTCAAGAGCAAATATGTGAATTTTATATACTTAAAAGAAATGAGATATCAAAATGGAAATAAAAAGAGTGTGATCAGCTTTGATCAAAGCGAACCAAGGAAAAAACCCAAACCCAACGAAGAAATAGTGAAAGATGGAAGTCATGCCACAGTGATTAGTGAAGAGGAGATCATCAATAAAGGAGAAGTTGGGAATGGCAACAAAGAGAATTCTCATGTCGGAATTAATGTTATGCTTCAGACTTCTTTTAATAAAAACTTTGAAAAAGAAAATTTACTATTAACTCAGGTTCTTCAAAACCCAAAGAACAAATTTTCACAATTAAGGGGAGCAGACCAATACGGAAACTCTCCTTGTGAACGTGGGTGCCCTTCTTCATCTCTCACTTTCAATTTTTGTCCTCATTGTGGGTGGAGGAAGAGAGAAGATTGCACAATCAATTTTAGATCCGATAATTGAAAAGAAAGTTTTAAGTTTTTTTTTTTCTTTTGAAAACAAAACTTTTAAAGAGAATTAATAAAAAATACTTCAATTTTAAGTTTTTTCAAACAAATTTTTTTTTTTTGAATAAATATTTTTTATAATGTAAGAACAAGGTAAGTTGCTTTTTCTTTCCTACTCCACCAAGTGCCTCTTTCTACATTTTTCTTGTCTTCAGGAAAGTCGTAGGGGAAGCGGTAATCGTACAGCTTTGCCCTCATATACTGCGGTTTGTGTGGAGAGTTTCTGAAAGGATCTTCTTTGAACAAACTTTGAATCTCTTTATTTCCTGTCAACAGACCATTGAGGAGAAAATAGTACCTGTTTAAAATAGCGATTGAAAAAAAAACGAAAAAACTGAACAATTTCAATTTAAAATTAAAATTCATTTTTGTTTTATTTGTAGGAGACACNATTTGTGTTATGAAAATATCATGATGAGAATTATTATAATTGAAATTTTTTAAAACTCTCACATATGTGAATGATTTATTATATTTGCTATCTTGATGTTTTGGATTGATATCAATTAAATATACATTTCTTGAGGGATTTATAAATGTCAAAATAAGGAAATAAATAAAAAATATTTTTGAATCAGTTAAATATATTTGAGAATAGAACGCGAAAATAATTTCAGTAGCAAGTAAGAAATATCATAATGTTAAATATATTAGGAGATTATGGCCAAAATGAAAATAACCTTTATATGCCAATAACATAATGAGGAATGAAAAAAGATTACAAGATTTTTTGATGATGCTGATTTTTCTTTCTCATTTTCTCGAAATTCTTCTTCAATTCACCTCCCTTTGATCTCAGGAACTCATAAAAGAAGGCAAATACAAAGACTGCCAAGCAGGAGAAGAAAAAGGTGACGCTGTTGTATGGTTTCCATCCCATAAACAATATAGTATCATCAATGCCAAAGTGGAAGTAAGATTTCATCATTTTTTTTTTATTTTTTTTTAATTTTATATTCAACGAAATAACATCTTTCTATTGAATTTTTAAAGTTCTTTCAAGATTTTTTATTGACTGAACTATTTGATCAGTTTCAAATCTTTTAATCTTTTATTTTTGAAAGAAAAAATCAAGATTTAATATTGGTTTGGTTTCAAAGTTTTTTATTTGTTGTTTAAGCATAATTTAATAAATTCATTGTTCAATTTTTTTGAAAACTTAAGAAAACTTTAAGAAAATTTCAATTTTATTTTCAAAACTTTTTAAAAAATATAAAAAAAAAGTTAGCATGGGAAATTCTAAAAGTAATCAACCTAACAAAGATATCAAAGAGAGTAATTTGAAAGAAATTTTAAATGGAAAGATTCTAGAAATGAATTCAAGGATAGTAATACAGAAAGAAGAAATAGAAACATTGAAAATGGAAGTCAAGAAAATCAAAAAAACAAAATTGGAGAAAGAAACAATTAAAACGATGGCAATTTTACAGAATTATTTCAGTGAAATTATTTTTCAAAAAACATCAATAATGATGTTTCAAATTAGATTTTTCAATTCAAATTTTTTTGAAGAAAGATTTGGAATTGAGATTGATCCCATCTTATTTGGGAAAATTTGTGATCTCATTAACAAATCAATGGTCTTACCTTTTAGCAGATCAGAATACATCAAGAAAATCGAATATTTTGATCAAGAAAAAATAGGAGATCTTGACTTGAAACTTGGAACTACAAAAGAAAAAATTTCCCATCATCTAAATCAAATCATTTGTTTCTTGAAAAAAATATTACTTAACGAAGAAAATTATTTAGTTTCACATCAACCTCCTCATTACAATCTCCAAACAGAAGAAGATCCTCAGTATGTCCACCAAATTAAATTTGCACCTAAAAAAGATAAACAAAACTTGAATGATACAACAAACAAAAAGAGAACTGTAGTTGTAGAAGAATTATCTGTTCCATTTGTTTTGCCAAAAAAAAAGAAAAATAAAATGACAAACCAAGAAAAATAAAATAAACTTTCAAAAAAGAAAAAAAAAATTTTTTAATTTTTTAAATTTATTTTTTTGTGTTTGTTTTTTATAATATAAAGTCATTTTTTTTTTGATGAGATTAAAGAAATTTCAAAAATTTTAAAATAAATTTAAAGATCATCTTCCTTCTTTTCCTCATCAACCTTCTTCTCATCTTCTTTCTTAGCAGTACTAGGAGAAGACTTTTGAAGTTTCTCGAGCTCGGCCTTGGATCTTTCGATCATTTCCTCGATTTTGTCGGTCAACATCTCGACTTCTTTGACTTGCGCCTTCTCTTCGAGTTGTTGGATGAACTTTTGGTCAACGGAGACGGTTTCTAGCTCTTTGTCAAGAAGTTCTGTATCTTCTTCCAATTTTTCTTGTGTATCTAAATAAAAAAATGATTATTTAATATTTAATCAAAATTATAAAATTTGAAAATAAAAAAATAAAAAATTACGAAATAAAAACAAAAATAAAATTAATCAAAAAAATCAAAAAAAAATCAAAAAAAAATTAATATTAAAAAAATTAAAAAATTACTATTATAATATTCAAAAAATTAAAATTTTCGAAAAAATTTTTAAATAAACAATTTTTAAATAAAAATTATTGAGAAAATAACAAATTAAAATATTCAAAAAAAAAAAAAAAGTTAATAAATTCAAATATTCAATAAAAACAAAATAAAATATAATAAAAAATAACTCAAAAAATAGTTTTTACCTTGTTGGTCTTTAGCAACCTCAATGTTTTCAACAGAAACTTCGTCATCCTTAGCTACCTTGTCAGTTTCAACGGTGACAACAGTCTCCTTCTCGAGTTTCTCAAGCTTCTCAATTTGTTGTTTCGATTTTTCGATGATCTCTTCCACTTTGTCAGTCAACTTTTCGGTTTCGTGAGATTGTGCTCTCTCTTCAAGTTGCTGTATAAACTTTTGTTCTGATTCGATTTCTCCTAATTCCGTCTTCAAATCTCCTTTCTTCTCTTCTTCAACTGTAAAAGTAAATAAATTTTATAATTATTTCTTTATTTTTTATCGATTTATTATTTATTTTATTGATTTTTTTTTTATATTTATTATTTACTTATACTTATTTTTTATCGATTTTTTATTTATTTATATTTTTTTATTTATCTATTTTATTTCCTAATTTTTGATTATTTATTACCTTGTGGTTTTTGCTCTTCTTGGAGTTTCAATTTTTCTTCCTCCAATTTCTTCTTTTCTTCCTCTTCTGCTTTAAGTTTTTCATCTTCTTCTGCTTAAAAAAATTTGAAATTTGAAATTTGAAAATTAAAAAAAAAATAAAAAATAAAAAATTTAAAAATAAATTAAAAATAAATAAATTTTAAAATAAAAAATACAATAAAAAATAAAAAATAAATTAAAAATAAATAAAATTTGAAATAAAATAAAAAATTTGAAATAAAAAATTTGAAATAAAAAATATTTTTGGTACCTTTCTTCTTCTTTTGTTCTTCTTCTAACAACCTTTGCTTCTCTTTTTCTTCCTCTTCGTGTTTTCTTTTGATTTCTTCCTCTTCTTTCTTCTTCTTTTTGAGCTCCTCTTCTTCCTTTCTCTTCAACTCTTCTTGCTCCTTCTTCTCCTTTTCTTCTCTCTTCTTCTCCTTTTGAATTTCGTTCAATTCATCGATTCTCTTTTGAAATTCTTCCGCTTCGTCCTAAAAACAAAATATTAAATAATAAAAATATTCAAAAATTAAAAAATTATTTTTTTGAAATAAAACTCGTTTTGATCAATTTTGAAAACTGATTAACAATAAAATTAAAGTAAAATTAATGACAAAATAATTTTTTAAAAAATAAAATTGTAATGAACAAAATTAAAAAAATAAAAATAAAATAAAACGAAGAAATAAATAGTTTGCAAAAAAAAATGAAATTAAAAAATGATGAAAATTTTAAAAAAAAAAATCAAAAAAATAAAATAAAATAAAATCCTATTATTTTTATTACAGGTAAGTCCTTGATGATATCTTTGATTTCCTCAATAGTGAGTTGATTGATCGCGGAAGAAATGGCAGCAGAACCTTGGTTGATGCTGAAAGAACGGGAAAGCAACAAAAGAAACTTGGGAACCTCCTTGTTGGTGGACAACTGGATCCAATCGTAAAGTTGCTTCACTAACATCGCTCTGTTTCTTCCTTCTATTTTCATCCCACGTTGCATGTTTATTTGGACAAGTTCTTCCATGCTCAGATCTTCGGTACCTTGACTCAAAATTTGCTAGAAAAAAAAATTAATTGATTAAAAAAACAAAAATAAAAAAAAAAATTATAAAATTAAAATAATTCTTAGATTCATCAAATTAAATTGAAATATTTATTGGATAAATAATTTATGACAAAAAAAATGTTTAGTAAAAACATAAGAAAATAAAAAATGAAATTAAAATATTTTTCGTAAAACATAAGAAAATAAAAAATAAAAAATGTTAAGACTTTTCAAAAAATAAATTTTAAAAAAAATATTTTGTCGTAAAAATTTAAAGAAAAAAATTTACTTCATCATCATTCTTTAAATTTTTTAGTTTTGAATCAAGTTGAAAGAGAAGGAAAGATCTCGGACCTAATTTGGAGATACCAAAAAATTCGCAAAGGGCTTGGACTCTTTCTGCACTAAGATTATTCAACTCAAACTTGTTTTTAAAAACTCTTCCGATCTTTATGATTTCGTCGTTCGAAATGTATTCTCCGCCTTTGATCTATAGGTTTCCAAATAAAAAAAAATTTTGCTTGGATTAATATTATTTTAAAAACAATAGTTGGAATATGAAAATTGAGATTTCTTTAATCAATTAGAATAAATTTTAACCACCACAATTAAATGAATTTAATTGAAAGTAATAAAAAGATGATACCAAAAAAAGATATTTTATCAAACAGTTAAATCTATTCAAATCATAAGAAATGAATTCAGAAAAAAAAATCTTTTGAATTGATTTTTGATTATAACTGAAAATTTAAATATAAAAATATATTTTGTAGATCACATTAAAATTATGTTCCATATTTTATAAATTATATGAGTAGATGAGGGATAAATAAATAGAATTTCTATTTCTTTGTTCATAAAAATTTTATTTCTTTTTTTTTTACCTTTTTGGTGAATTTTAAGAAATCCTCCTCAGAAATGCCACCCTTCAACTCCTCCAGCAAAAGCTTCTCAGTGGCACCCTGCAAAAATTTGGCAAGACCCAATCTGGCATGAATTTGCTTCTCAATCTTCTGTTGCTTCTGATCTTTGGTGGTGAAGGTAGAAGGCAACATATTAGGGAATAATTTGAGCAATACAGGCAATGTGAATTCCATGAAGGGAACAACCAAAATGATGATGAATGGCACCAATCTGAATGTATCTGCCACTGTCCTTTCCAATAAAGCTGATTCGCTTCTCTTCAATTTTTCTCCTTTGAGGATCCTTAGGGCCAATTGTGTGGATAGCTTCATATTCTTGAATAATAGCTTGAATCCCTTGTAGTAATGGATCAGCTCCTCCTTTATCACCTCTGGCAGATTTTTCAGCTTGATTTTCACTGTCTTCCATTCGGGGATGTATTTGATCGTCTTTGTGATCGTGGTGGAGATCCATCCCTTTTTGTTATCATCATCTTTTGTGAATTTAATTTTCGGCGGTCCTTCCAATGCATATCTCCTTATACTCACATAATTATATGCAGCATTATTATTATAATCATATGCTGTTCTGTAATTCTTATTCATCTTGTTGTTTCTATTCATTATATTGTTATTATTGTTCATCATCTTTATTTTGCTTCCCATCTCATTCTTTTTTCTATCATACATCTTCATATTCAACAATGCACTGCTGTGAAAGTATTTGTTCTTCAAATTTGCATATTTCAACATATCATTCTTCTTGATGTTCTTTAATTTAAACATCCCCCTTTGATATTATTTTATAGTGGTTCTTAATTTCTATTTGTTTGATTATCCCAATTTGTTTGCCTTTCTATTTTTTTATATGACGTGATATTCAAAAAAAGGATTAGGTGTTTCACAAATTAAATTTTTTTTTTTTCAGTTTTTTTTTATTTTGTTTTTCACATAAAAAATGAAAGAATTTTATTGAGTTCAACTGGAAAGTAAAACAGATTTAGTTGGTGATCTTTAATATTTTAATAAATAAAAATTAATTTTAATCAAATTTTATTTAATTTTTTTCAAAATTTATTAAATGTAAAAAAAGGAGATTAAAATTATGTGAAATTTGGTATCAGAGAAAGAAAAATTAAAGAAATTATTAACTTAACAAGATCTTTGAGGTGAAGATATGTTAAAAACAAAATAATTAAATAAAAAATAAAAATATAAATAAATTTGTCAAAAATTTAATAAATAAAAAAGAGAAATTAATCTTTGTCAAATGTAACAATCAAAGGAAGATGATCTGAAGCCCATTCTGAAGAAGGAGCGATTTTACCAGCAAGTTTAGCAGTTAAAGCAGTGATGGGACCTCTGTAAAAAACAAAGTCTATTCTCTTGATTGGGTTGTTGGTTGGAAAAGTTAAACCATCTTCATCTGGATGCAAATAACTCCAAGCATCAACCATATCACCTTTGACATTATCAAGTTTTTTGGTGCCAGTAATAAATTTATAAAAAACATCATTTGGTTCACCTATTAATTGATGAAATTTAAAATAAATAATTAATAAATGAAATCAATTAAATTTCTTTAAAAAAGTAAATAATTTAATAAATAAAAAAGTGAAAGTTTTTTTATCAAAAAAATTAATTACCATTCATATCTCCAACAAATATTTGAGGGTACTGATTTTTTTGGTATGTATTGTCCAAGTACTTCCAAATTTCTACAGAAGTTCTTTTTCTGGAGCTTTCGCTGAGAGACAAGTGTGAAGAGTGCATGTAGACAGGACCAACAGGGGAATCCACCAAAATTCTTGCGACCAAACGCTGATGATCATCTTCTCTGTCATCTAAATCTCTAGATAATCTCAAATAATCTGTTTCTCTAATAGGATGCAAAGAAAAAATTGCATGTCCTAAAAAAATATTTTAAAATAAAATTGAAAATAATATTGCAAAATTTATCTTATTTAAAAATTAAAAATTAAAAATAATAATTTTTTTTTTACCTTCGTCTTCGTGAAAGAATTGTCTGTCAAGATATGTCATAGAGTGATGGTAAAAGTATTGATAACTCTTCCCCAACTTCTCTGCTATTTCTTCCACTTGAAACGCTCCCCTCCCACCACGATCGTCAAGAAATTTGTATCTGACCTCTTGAAAAGCTACAATGTCAGGCTTAAATCTCAAAACTTCATCCGTGATCTTTGCCTAATTTTTTAATTTAAATATTTTTTTTGTTAAAATTTTAAAAATTAAATGAATATTGATAAATAAAAAGACATGTGTATTTTTTTTTTTAATTCCTTACCAATCTATCTTTCCACACAGGATTCAAATTCCATATATTGTAGGTCATTATCTTCAGACTTTTATTTCCTGTTGTTTTTTGTGGTGTTGCAGGATAATGTGTATTTTTCACCATGTTCAATCTCTTGTCGAGATCTCTCCATACTGTGACGTTGAAGATATAGTTTTTCCTTTGCTCATTCACCAAGGTCATTCCTTTTTGGACTATATGATAATAATATCCCATCACGAGCTTATCATTGTTTCTTATGCTACAATAAACAAAGATATATTTCAGATTAAAATTATAATGTTGGATTTTAAAAATTATATTGATCCTGCACGACATATATGACATGCGATGATTGATGATATATCATTTTACCTTTTCAAATATGATTTTCCATCAAAGGTATGATGCAATGTCTTTTGATTTTGAAATATATCACTCCATAAATTAAAACGAATATAAAATCTGTTGAATTAATTTACCTCCTTCAAAACATTCATTATCTGGAATGATCCATCTCTGTATATCTTCAATTGACTGAGGTTATTTGTAGCGAACTAAAAGAAAACGAAAGTTTATAAGCTAATTAATTCTTTTTGCTTTAATTTTTGAAAGGATGATCTGTATTACTTGAACAATAGGCTTTATTTCTTCTTGCACATCATCATCGCTCAAATTCAATTCCTCTGGATTTCCCACCATCCCTGTTATTCCAATCCTCTCACTATAAACCATCATAATACAATTCAATAACAAAATGAAAACGATCAAAATGTGTTTCGATTTATCCATTTTCATTTTTTAATAATATTTTTTTTTATTTGAAAACTTAAAATTCCCTCTTTCAGTAATGGCTGATAAATCCATTCTGATACATTGATATTCTTTCATTTCAAGTTAATTTTGACAAATTTTATTTTTTGAAATATGTTGAAAATAATAAATAAAATGAAAGGGATACACTTTTTCAACATAATCTTTGTTTTTGCATTTCTTGCGCTTCATTTTTATGTTTCGACATTCATTTGCATCATCCCAATCTTTGGAGAGAATATTTACATTGCGGTATAAAAAATATGCTTCCATTCAACTAATTATTCAACATACATAAACAACATTAGATAATTTTCTCAATATTTATAATTATGTTCTTGATATCCTACTTAAAAACATGCATAAGGTATAAATGATATATTTATTTAAAATGAAAATTAATTAAATATTTAATAAATTTAATATAAAGTTCCCCAGGTAAAAAAAATTAATGAAAAAAAAAATATTACATACATTTACAAGTGATAAAGGTTCTAAATCACATTGGGAAAAACTTTATGAAAGAACAGACCTGATCGAAGAAATAAACAAAGATAATTTAATTGTAATAGAATGTTTTTACTGTTCTGAGATAAAACCACCAAGAGCTCATCATTGTAAAACGTAAAAAAAAAAAAAAATTCTGTTGAGTGAAATTTAAGTTTTAAATAAAAAAAAGATGTGATTCTTGTACATTAAAATTTGACCACCATTGTATTTGGATAAATAATTGTGTTGGATACAATAATCACAAAGCATTTGTTCTCACTGTAAAAAAAAAATCTTCCTTAATCCCTTTCAAATTTAACGATTTTATCTAAAATTTCAATTTACAGTTATTTTATGGAGTTTTATGCTTGACAATTATTCTAGTATTAGAAGTGATAAGAAGTGTTCATCAATCTAAACATTATTTCAATTCAAATATAATCAAACGTAAAAAAAATGTTAATCTCTAATTTATAATAATTTTGAAAAAACATTTTTTAGTTGTATTGTTCATTATTAGCTTCATTCTTGCTTTCCTTCAATTTTTTTCGATTGGATTCATGTTATTCCAACAAATATTTTTAATTTCAAAAAACGCTACGATGGTAGAATGGGTATTACAAAAACAAACTCCTTTTATAAAAAACAAATTATTTATTTCAAATGTTAGGTTTGTTGCAAAGGGAAAGATGATGGTTGTAATTATAATAGTGGATCTCTCTTATCTAATTGGAAGTTTGTTATGGGATCTAGTGTTCTGGTTTGGTGGTTTCCCTTCAATATTTTCATAGAAAGAGAATCTCTCAAATTTTTTGTACATAAGTGATAAAATAAGAAATTGTACAGTATGAAAAAATGTTTTTAAATTAAAAAAATTGAAATTTCTTGACAAATTTTGATTTATATTTTTGATGAAATTTAAAGCATATCTTTCTATATCTCTGGTATTTATCCTCTTTATATCAATCCATGCATCCTCTTTTGTAGTGAGGAATGGATCGAAATTATATCTGGATGGGAATGAATTTAAGATGGTTGGTTGTAATTGCTATTGGTTGGGTTTAGATGAGAATGTGCCTCCTAATGTTATAAATTATCCAACCAGATTCAGAGTAAGAGATGCATTGGAGACAGCAAAGGAGATGGGAGCCACAGTAATAAGAGGTAAAATCCAAAAAAATAATTTATGATTTTAATTTCCACGAAATTTCTCAACAAATAAAATATTAATAAAATTCAAAAAAAAAATTAAAAATAAATTTAAATAAATGAATTTAAAATTTACTTTTTTGATCAGCTCATACATTGGGCATATCAACGGGAAACTCACTCAGCTTCGAAAATAATATGGGAATTTTCGATTTTTCATTTCCAATTCAGTCAATAGACACAGCGCTCTACATAGCCTCCGAGTTGGGGCTAAAGTTTGTTATTCCCTTGACTGATAATTATCATTTTTATGAGGGAGGCAAACATAATTTTGCAGATTGGAACGGTGTTTCCGAAAGTGAATTTTTCACCAACGAAAAGGTTGTTCAATCTTTTGAACAGTACATTAGAGCATTGATAGTTAGAAATAATTCTTTAACTGGTAAAAAAACTTTTATTTCCAATTTTTTCTTTTTTATTTTAATTTTTTCAAAATAATTTTTTTTTTTTTTTTTTTTTTAAAAAAATTTTTCAATTTCTTTCAATTTTTAAATTTATTTTATTATTATTTTAATTTAATTCAATTTCTTAATTCATTTTTTTCATTTAATTTTATTTTTAATATTATGTTAAAAAAAGGAATTCCAATATCAGAAGATCCTACAATTTTAGCATGGGAAAGTGGGAACGAAATATCACCTCCACCACAATGGACACAAAGAATAGCAAAGCTCGTAAAATCAATAGACTCAAATCATCTCTTTTTAGACGGAACTTACGGAATTAATTCCGCTTCTCTTTCTTTTCCTGAAGTGGATATTTACTCTAACCATTATTACCCAATGAATTCCAAAGTGGTAGTAGATAATTTTGTTGAAGTAACAAAAGCTAATAAGGTTTTTTTTTAATTTTATTTTTCATTTATTTTTAATTTAATTTCTATGTTATTATTAATTTTATTTTTTTTTAAAAATTTTTTTTTTTTTTTTTTTTCAATTTTGTAGGTTTTTTTTGCTGGTGAGTTTGGATGGAATCAAGGTGATTTAACAACTTTTTTAAATGCTTTGTTGTTAAATGAAATTAATAATTGTTATTGGTAATGAAATTATCCAAAAAAAATATTCAAATAAAATAAATAAAAAAATAAATAAAATAAAATAACATCAAAAAAAAAAAAATATTTTAGGAGTCTATTTCCTCACAGTGACATGAATGGTTTCGTACAACATGGGGATGGTTATACCTTACATTGGCCTGGAGACAATACTAGTATGGGCCAAAGTGCTCAACAACTTAGAAACTTTGCTTACAAACTAAGAGGTTTGCCTGTTCCTCCTTACTCCATACCTACTTCTCCCTCTATCACCACTTTAACATACACCCCTAACAATTTGACAGTATCTTGGAGAGGAGTTATGGGAGCAACAAAGTCAAAAAAAAAATTTTTTTATATTTTTTTTTATTTTTTTTTTATTTTTTTTATTTTTTTTATTTTTTAATTTTAATTTTTAAATTAGATATTCCATTTATACATCTTTGAATGGTACTTCTCCTTGGAATGTTTTTTGTAACCAATGTGCAACTGATAACGACACCCCAATAACTTTCAACACAACCAACGCACCACTCGCTTTCTATGCAGTTTCCGCTTTCAATCTTGATGGAAAAGAAGGAGCTCTTTCCTCACCTATGTGGTTGCCTCACACAAATTAAAAATCAAAAAATAAATTTAATTTTATAAAAATTAATTTATTTTAATAAAAAAATTTAAAGGATTTAATAAAAAATTTAAAGTATCAATTAAAAAAAAAAATAATTTAATTTTTAATTAAAAAAAAAAAAATAATTTAATTTTTAATTGAAAAAAATAATTTAATTAAAAAATTTAATTTTTTGTGAATCTTTCCAAAACATGACCCAAAATAGACTCAACGAGCTTCAAGTTGTTATGTACACCTTGATGAAACAAATCCAAGGAGATTTCTTGTTGTTGAATACCATTAGCCATGTTGTCGATCATGGTGATCAAAGCGTACCCGATTCCTTGCTCTTGAAACAAAGTGAGTTCGTTGGCACAAGTCATACCCACGATTTCTCCGACTGTTGACAAAAATTTAATTTCTGATCTACTTTCAAATCTAGGTCCTAAAATTTTTTAAAAAATAATTATCATTATTAATTTTGTTTTTTTTTAAAAAAATTTTTAATATTATTTTTCAATGTTTTTGCATTTTATTTTTAATTCTAAAAATATTAATTTTTAAATTGTTTATTCTATATTTTGTATTTTATTTCAAAAAATAAATTTCTTAGTTTTTTTAATATTATTTGTTATTTTTTAAAGTTGGTATTTTTGAATTTTATTTTTATATGTAAATTTTTGATAAATTTTTTTTAAGATTTTAAAAAAAAAATAATTATTTTAATAAATTTTTTTTTAATTATTTTTTATTTAATTTTTTTTCAAATTTAAAAATTTGTTTTTTTTTAATTATTTTTTCTAACCAGTTGTTTGTACATAGACACCCCCATCTACAAATTTGATTTCTTTAGATTTCAAGAGATCAATAACTTGTGTTCTGAGCTCCTTGTCAAAAGATGGAGCAAAGTGAGACTTGTAAGAAGCAGATGAATCAGTAATGCCACTAACAATGTTCCAGATGTTGAAGATATCATCTTTTGGATAAACAAAAAAAAGGAGTTTTAATTAATTAAAAAAAATAATTCGTTGAGATGGTGTCATTATAAAATATAAAAATTAAAAATTAAATTAATTTTTTTTTTACCAGGTATAACTACAGTACCAACACCCAATTCGGTCTTATAATATAACAATAATATAGAAAAAATTAATCATTTCAAATTAATTTTTCAGCAAAATATATTTTCAGTTTAAAAATATATATTAATTTTTAAATTCCCTTTTTACCTTCATTGATCCTACTGATGCAAATCCTATGATTTGTTTCACTCCCAATTTGCTAAATGCTGCGGCGATTGCCAAGTTGGGGATGAGATGTGGAGGATTATATGGTGTCAAGGTGGATCCATGTCTTTGGCAAAATACAAAGTTTTCTCCCTTATAAAGGATTATGGTTCCATGTTCTTTTTAAATCAAATATAATATTATTTTAATCAAATTTATATAAAGTGAAAATAATCAAAGATTGATTTTTAAAAGTGGAAATATTTCGAATCAATACGCATTTGAAATCAATGAGATGAAATTTTTTAAATATTTGATATTGTTGGAAAATATTTTGTTTATATATTTTTGTACTTTGATTAAACAACTCATTTAAAATTATATTTTCAATATATTGAATGGATAGATGTATTGATTGAAATAGAATCGTGATAAATTAAATATATGAACTATCATACTATAATATAAAGTTTTTATCCATTATCAATCTAATCTGTTCCTTTTAATTTCCTTTTTTTACCAGTTTCAACATTTATCTTTGCGAGATTAGCAAAATACTCACTTTTGAGAAAACTCGATCCACCAATGATGCCGAATAATGGTTTTTGATTTTTATTATCTTCCATCAGCTATGATATAGAAATTAAATTAAATAATAAAGCTTTGTTTGGTAATTGAATCAGATAGCTTTTTTTTTTTAAAAATTTTTGATTAAAAATTAAGCTCTGTTAAAAATAAATAAAAATAAAAAAAAAAAGGAAAAGATATACTTTAACATAAAGAAACTAATCAAACATTTTCAAAGATGAAAAGAATAACATTCAAAATAATATTCAATAAAAACGAAATCAGAAGAATAAGCAATGAGGAGAAGAATTGCAGCTTGGAATGGTTATTTCAAACGTTACAGATGAAGTCATACCCCTTGAAATACAAAGATGAGGAAGGGGATTTGATCACAGTGGTGAACGAGAAGGATTTCAAGGAGATGATCGAGCAATTGGGAGAGAAGGATAGAATCATCATCTATACCAACACAGATATGGATACATCAGTAGAAATAAAGAAAGATACACAAGAAAATATACAAGAGAACATCATTATAAGCAATAATAACAACATCAAAGAGCAAGATCCCAATGAATTATCTCCCTTCTTCAGATGCATGTATTTCATGAAACATTTGGGACTCGATAAACATGGAAATGCCCTCCATAAAACTATTTTGAAACATGATAACGATGTAGTGGAGACCCTCAAGGAGATGGCCTTCTTAAATGTCCCATCTGAGGACGAATCCTTGCAGATCTTGTTCAAGAATCTCAATGCCTTGGAGCGTATCGGCTTCTCCGACAGAAAATTGAATGCATCCATCCTCCACAAAAGCGAATTCGAAGATACCATCAAGAAATTGTTGGAATTGAGATTTCCTAATTCCAAATTTTGAACAGAAAAAAAAAAAAAAAAAATTAAAAAAAAGAGATTTGTAAAAATTCAATCTTCAAATTGGATTCAATTTTTATATTTTTTTGATTTCAACTGTTTTTTGAAACCTATTCTCTCTATTCTCTAATTTTGTAATTTAAAATTTAGTTTGAGATTAATATTAAAGAAATATTGAAAAACAAAATGTAAATTGAACTTTGGTGAAGTAAGTATTTTTAAAAAAGCATTTTAATTGAAATTGGTTTTGGGCAAACAAGAAACAAGAGGTGAAATTTATAATAGAAAAGAATTGGAATAAAAATCAAATTTGACATCTTTGTTGGAATTTTGTGCACATATTTGAAGGGTGTCCTTTCTCATGCTAGGCGGACCACAACACAAAGTTTGATATCTTTTGACTCCCTTCTTAGACGGACTAAATTTCAACTTTTCCAAAAGTTCCGCTAAGAAAAAAAAAAGAAATCAAAAATAAAAGAGAAAATTTTTTAAAAAATGAAAATAAAAATGAAAAATAAAAATAATTAAAAATAAAAATAAAAATTAAATAAAAAAAAAAATTTTTTTAACCCAATTTTGGTCTTCCAGATAAATAACCACTTAATCCTTCTTCCATTCCACTGTTTTGAGGCAAGTTGTTGATTTCAGTGGAAGAAGGAAGAAAGTCATCATTCGCCAACAAGGAAGATCTTTCGTTGAAGTCATAATTAGAGGATATTTTGTTTTGTTTTTTGTGTTCTCTTGTCACGAACAAATGAACAGATATCATCTCTTTTGTTAGAAAAAAAAGATTATTTTTAATTTAATTCAAAATTTAATTTTTTTATTTTTTAATTTTTAATTTAATTTTTATTTATGTTTATTTTTTTTTTTATTTATTAATTTAATTTTTATTTATGTTTATTTTTTTTTTATTTTTTTTATTTTTTATTTTATTTATTTTATTTATTTTATTTTATTTATATTTATTTTATTTTATTTTTGATTAATTTTTTTTTAGCAAAGGATTTTGGAGGAAGGATAAGACTGGCTATTAGTTTGCATTCTGTCGACAATGACATCAGAAGTCAAGTAAAATTATTGAAATAAATTAAATTTAAAACAAATTAAATTTAAAATAAATTAAATTTAAACTTTAGTTGATGGACATAAATCTTAAATTTCCTCTTTCTGACTTAAGAAAAGCTTTATTGGTAAATCAATTTTTTTAAATCAATTTAAATTATTAATTTTTTTGAATAAAATTACAAAAATAAATTTTAATTTTTTATTTTTATTAAAGGAATATCCAGTTAAAGATCCTCAAAAAATTACATTTGAATACGTGATGTTAAAAGATACTAATGACAAGCTCTCACAAGCCAAAGATCTTGTAGAGTGGCTCAAAGGCCTCAAAGCCAAAGTGAATCTCATTCCCTTCAACCCTTGGCCAAACTCTCCTTTTGAAGCTTCTTCTAGAAACCAGATCATGAGGTTCCAACAAGAAATCCAAAATAGTGGTATTGAAGCTCCCATCAGATTGCCAAGAGGACAAGACATTTTAGCGTAATTAAAATTTAATTTAATTTTTATTTAATTTTTTTTTTAAATTTTTTAGTGCTTGTGGAACTCTAAAGACCCAATTAATTGAAAATAAATAATTTATATTACTGATTTTTGAAATTCTTCATTTAATTTAGATTTTCCTTAATTTTGAAATTATACGTTTTATTTTTACTTCCAATGATCTGAATGATTTGAGATCTTCAAGAGAGATAATACGCTATATCGAGTGATGCAACATTGAATAAAGGAGAACCCATCATGTCCATTGCTCAATACAAATCTATCTCTATTCCACAAACACCGTCAACATATTGAGATGTTCAAAATTTACAATTAATTTCGGTTACAATCATAAAAATTGCGCAATTTTTATTAAATTTATTTATTTATATAAATTTTCTCAATCATAAACCTGATTTAGCAATATGAAGATAAATCGATCTTTTTTTAAATTTTAAATTTTTAATATTGCACAGTCGAAAATAAATAAATTATTGGAAGCGAGAAAAATTTGACAAATCATGGAGAAGTGATGAATGAAGTGTATTGATTAGTTGCCCAAATTGAGACAAAAAAAATCTTTTTATCCATCAGCTACCCAAATTTGATTTTTTTTTTTCATTCAGCTCTTTTTTATATAACACTGTTCTCCTCAGTGAAGAGATCATTTGGCATGAAGTCGAGGAAATCAAGAGAAAGATCAAGTGTTTCATTGATATCGATGCTGAAATCATCAGAGTGATTGATCCATTCATGATTGAGTGAATGATGTGAATTGATCCTATTGTTCATGTTGAGATTGAGCATTTGGTTGATGAAATCAGATTCTGCTTTTTCGGTGAAATTGGAGAGATAAGTAGGCAATCTGTTGGGGAATTGATCAGGCAGAGATGGTACGCCCATCAAATTGATAATGGATTCAATCATCTCTTTCTCGTTGGTAGATTTGCAGAAGACTGGTTTTCTAGGATGTGGCTGAGATAATTCTATCGCAATCAAACCCAAACTATAATAATTTAAGAGAATTAGTTTAGTTGAGGGGATTTGGAAGTGAGTAATATTATTATTATAATTTTTTATTTAAAATGATTTAAATTTGAAAAAAGTGTGAAATTTTGAATAAATTATTATTATTATTTAAATTTGATTATATTATTTTTTTTCTTTGAGCGAACCTCCATATATCTATACATCCATCGTAATTCTGATGATTCAACAACAATTCTGGTGCTCGGTACCACAATGTGACAACATAGGGATTCATGGGATTCACCTTGTTCAGATTGTCTTTGATCATTTTGGTGCTCAATCCAAAATCACAAATTTTTATAAGATCCAAATCTTTGGAACATAATATCTATATGAAAAAAAGGAAATTAAAAATCTGAAGAAAAAAATTTTTTTTTTATTTTATATATGATAGTGTGATATAAGAATGTTAAATTAATATATAATTATGAGTTCTTGAGATTTACATTTGATGGTTTGATATCTCTATGGAGGATTTCTTGCTTATGTAGATAATTCACAGCTTCCAATAGCTTTTTCATAACATTTCTTCTTAGTGAGGGATTTATGTTGATGGATGGATCTCTCAATATCGTTTCTAGATCATTTTCAATATATTCAAGAAGCATGAATTCTTCCCCATTGAAATTGTTATGCCCCTTTTCTTCCGAATAATATTTGACAATGTTTGGATGTGAGAGATTTTTCATTATGTATTTTTCATTTTGTAGTGCCATGATGGATTCTCGATTCCCATATTGTTTAACTAGAAAAGAATAAAGATAAATATCAGAAATGAAAATAAATATAAAAATTTTATTAAATTAATATAATGGTGGGATATTTATGAGTTCAAGAAAAAAAATATTTTGGTATATATGCTTGTATTAAAGGAAAACATAAAAGATCCAGAAGGATGTACTTACTTTGTTTAATTGCATATTTAATTCCATTTTTTTCGACAGATAGTATTTTCCCAAATGCCCCACTCCCCTTCACTTGAATGACATTATATTCGTAGAATTTGTTTTGTTCATTTCCCATATTCATCAAATCAGTATCAAAAAATAAGCAATCTCCCTTTTTGCCATCTTCTTTTGATTCTTCGTCTATTTTTCTCTTCTTGGAGAATGAATCTTTTAGAAAACCATTCTCCAACATTTCAATTGCTTCATCGCATATTTTTTGTTGTGTGAGATTTCTCTTTTTGATCATGATAAAGGATAAAATTATAATAAAAATCAAATTTTTATTTTTTTTTTTATTAATTTAATTTACAAACAAATATTTTCTTTCGCGCCATAAAATTTACTCTCAGTTCCTTGAAAGCAAAATTGAACAAGGTTCCAACATTAGGATTAATATTTAAGAAAGATGAATAAATCTCCTTTAAAGAATTTGATATTATTTTGGGAATGTGAAAATAAATATTAAATTTACTCACAGTCGTATTTAAATCCATTTTGAGAACTCAAAAAGATATCATTCATGATAAATGCAATAATATTTCATAATTTTGAATTAGACTAAAATTCATTCTAATTTAACTTTTGTGAAGCATGATGGAATTTAATTTAATCTTCCATTTTAGAATTCAATTTTAGAATAAAAGAGGATATTAAAATTTTTTTTTTTAATAATTTTTCATAGAGAAGCTTGGACATCTTTCCACAAAGTTTCACTGTAAAGTAGATTTTTACAAATAGCAAAATCAACATTTATTCTGGAAATTCTCAAAATTTAATTTAACTATTTATATTTAAAAAAGCATTTATTTAAATAACAATGAGAGTAAACAGATTTTCTTATATTTGATGGTCTCAATTGATTCAACATTGATTTAAGTTTCCAATATATATTTGACAAAAAGCATTTTATTTATTTATTATTAATTGAAATAAAATGACATTGAAATGAAATTCCCATGATAATTTTTAAAACAATTAAATTCTTTAAAATCAAGCAAAAAAAGATTTGATTTGGGTATAGATAGATAAACCAAAAATCAAATAAAAATTTTTTATATTCCCGTTCAATATAGTTTTCACTTTTTGAATATAACGGAAAAAAGAAAAATATAAAAATTTATATTTAATGATTGAGAAAGAAATAGGAATATATTTTTTTATTTTTTTTTTTAATATTTAAATGTTTATGAAATATATTTTCAAAGATTGGCCCTCTTCAACAACATCTTAACTTCTTTCTTCAACTCGATGACTTCGTCCTCCAATTCTTCTTCCTTCTCGTTTTGTAATTTTATCTGCTTCTCTTGTTTCAACTCTACTTCCTCAAGTTTCTGGACCTTTTGGTTCAAAAAGTTGTCTTGAATTTCGGAAGCAGGAAAGTTGCTTGGGTTTTGGGAGTTGTCGGAACAATAAATGTCGATGGTGATCAAGCTCAAAGAATCGAATGGAGCTTCATAGTTATCCATCTCGAATTGTTGATCGTTTCTGTTTGCCTAAAAAAAAAAAAATTTATTAAAATTAATTAAAAAAAAATATCAAAAAAAAAAAATGTAAAATTTTTTGTATTATATACCCTATCGTCTGGAGGAATGTATCTACAGAGATAGTCGTTATCTACTCCATAGTAGGATTCGAATTGATGGAAGAAGCAGAAGTAACCGCACTTCTTCTTTTCATCTTTAGTGAGTTCAATGGTCTCAATCAATCTAAAAAAAATTAAAATTTTTAAAAAAATTGAAATTAAAATAAAATTGAAATTAAAAAATAAATAAATAAACAATTTTTTTTTAATTTTTTTACCTGCATTTAGGAGATTGAACTGTATGGGACTTTGAAACGTCATCAGTGTAAGTGAGTTTGTCGATTACACTGTCAGTGACGGTGTTGTCTGCGAAAGTTCCGGGAATGGACTCGATGGATGACAAACAGTTGGTCTTGCAGTTTTGGGAAGTATCAAAGTCGTTTGCGCGACAAGTTGTTTGTCTAAAAAGAAAATAATAAAAAAAAATTTAAATAATTAAAATTATCATTAAAATTTAAATAATTAAAATTGTCATTAAAATTTAACTTTAAATTAATTTAAAAATAATTTTTTCATCTTACGTTGATTTAAATGTCATGATGGTCCATTGGCAATGTCCTCCAACAATGAATTGTCCTTCGTCACATCTCAAAGTGAAAGTGTGTTCTTCATTTTCGATCAATCTTTAAAATTATAAAAATTAAAAATGAAAAATTATAAAAAATGAAATAATTTAAATTAAAAAATGAAATAATTTAAAATAAAAAATTTAAAATTAAAAATTACCTCACAATTCCATGATTGTTGTAGATTTCTTTGTCGTGGTGTACGTAGACGGAGCTGAGACGGTTGATGGAGTTGTTCTCGGTCACGAGCTCGTTGGTGGCAGCTGGGAATTCGTAAGAGAAGTCAGATTTCTTTACGGTGTTCTTAGGAACGATGAAATAGTTTTCGGATTTTCTGGGTTGATGAAATAAAAATAAAAAGGAGAAATTTAAACGAATTTAATGAAATAAAAAAAACAATATTTTAAAAAATTAAAATAAGTTTTAAAAAATGATAAAAAATTATTTAAAAAAAATTAAAAAAAGATTTAAAAATTCATAAAAAATTATTGATAGAAAAAATAAAATAATATTTTTTACCTCTTCAAGATACTTCCGAATTCTCTGATTTCTCTGACTTCTCTGTAGGTGGAGGTCTCACCCTTGTCACCTTTGAAACCTCTGTGTCCCTTGCGGCCTCTCTTTCCGATCAAACCTCTTTCACCTTTGTCGCCCTGTACTCCCTTGTAACCTCTCTTACCTCTATGTCCTTCCTTTTTTTTTAATATTATTAAATGCAATTAAAAATTTTTTTTTTTTTTTTGTGGAATAAAAATAACATTTTTAATAATAAAATAACATTAATAAACAAAAAAAGAATATTGAAAAAAATTTAAACAAAAAATAAAACAAAAAAAAATGATTAAGTTTTTGAAACTGTCAAAAAAAAAAAATAGAATAGAGTTTCAAAAGTTCAACATTTAAAAATTAAAAAAAAAAATGTGAAGAGAAAGATTTAAATGAAAAAATTAAAAAAAGTAAATAAATAAATTAAAAAAAAATGTGAAGAGAAAGGTTTAAATGAAAAAAAAATCACAGGTCCTGCTTTTCCTTCTTGACCATCGTCTCCTTTCTCTCCCTTGTCACCTACATCCCCCTTGGAACCCCTTGCTCCCTTCTTTCCTCTGTTTCCTTGCTCTCCCTTTGTACCAGAAGGACCGACAGGACCAGGTCTTCCTCTCTTTCCGAAATTTCCTTTTTCACCTTGGTTACCTTTTTCTCCTTGGATACCTTGTTTTCCTTGTTCTCCTTCTCCTCTGTCTCCCTTTAGTCCTCTCAAACCTTTTTTTTTTTTTTTGAAAAAAAAGTTAAATAAAATTAAATTTTAAAAAAAGTTAAATTTTAAAAAATAAATAAAATTCAAATTAAAAATTAAATTAAATTTAAATTTGAAAATAAAAAATGAAATGAAAACGTTATAATTGTTAAAATTTTATAATGACAAAAAAATAATAAAAATTAAAAATAATAATAAAAAAATTAATTTAAATTTGAGAAATAAAAATAAAATAGAAATGAATAAAAAATAAAAATAAATAATAAAATTAAATAAACAAATATAATGAATTAAAAATAAAATTGTTTTTTTACCAATTTCTCCTTTCTCTCCGAGATCTCCTTTGAGTCCCTTGAATCCCCTCTTACCTCTCTTTCCTTGTTCGCCCCTAGGCCCAACTGGTCCGATTTCTCCTTGTGGGCCTTTAAAAGTTAAGAAATAAAATTGATAAATTAGATAAAGAAGAAAAATGAAATCAAAATTAAATAAAATAAAATTTTAAATTAAAAAAGATAATTTATTTAATAAAATAAAAATCAAATTTAGATCAAAAATTTTAAAAGATGAAAATAAAAAAAAATTTAAAATAGAAATTAAAAAGAAAAAAAATTGATAAAAAATTGATAAAAAATTGAATAATAATAATAAAATAAAATAAAAAATAAAATAAAAAAATAAAAAATAAATAAAAATAAAAAATAAATTAAAATAAAAATTCAAATGAAAAATAAATTAATTTATTAAAAAGTTACCTTCTTTTCCATTTTCTCCCTTGTCACCCGCTTCTCCCTTGAAACCTCTCTTACCTCTCTTTCCTTCAGAACCTTTCTCACCCAAGTAACCTCTTTCACCAATAGGACCTTGGTCACCCTTCTCTCCCTTGAAACCTCTCTTTCCTCTTCTACCTTCAGAACCTTTCTCACCCAATGAACCTTTCTCACCTAAGGAACCTCTTTCACCAATAGGACCTTGGTCACCCTTCTCTCCTTTGTCTCCTTGTTTTCCCTCTGGTCCTATTCTTCCTCTCTAAAAAAAAGTAAATAATTAAGATCTGATTAAGAAAAATTTAATAAATTGACAATATTTTTTTAAAAATTGTCAATTCAACAATATACATATTTAAATTAGTTTAAATAATTTTTTGTTAATTTATTTATTATATATTTTTTTATTGAACAATTAAAGCCGGAAAATCATTAAAAATGTTCAACATTCAACAATAAAATCAAAATAATTTTTAAGAGAATACATTTAATGAAAATTTAAAAAAAATTTCAAATTAATTTGAAATGAAAAAAATATAAAAAAATTTACTTTTCCGTGATGTCCTTCATCTCCCTTCTCTCCTTCAATACCTTGTTGTCCCTTATCACCCTTGACACCTTCTCTGCCTCTCTTACCTTGAAGCCCTTGCTCACCGACCTCACCCTTGACACCTCTGTCACCTTGCTTTCCGACTTTACCTCTCCTTCCGTGTGGCCCGAGTGGCCCTGCTGGTCCTACTTCTCCTTTCTCTCCTTGAGACCCGATGTCTCCCTTCTCTCCCTTGTGTCCTCTGTGACCTATGTGCCCTTCCGGTCCGGTTGCTCCGGTACTTCCGACCATTCCTTTTTTACCTCTCTAAATCAATTTTAAAGTTAGCACATTGACATCAATAATGAAAAAAAATGATCAAAATGAAATTTCAAAACAAAATGTTAAAAATTAAGAAGAATTTATTTTTAAATTCAATTTTTTAAAAAATGAATGAATAAATTGATCATTACTCTTCATTTTATATTTAAAAGTTATGATATATCAATTAAATATTAAAAATAAAAATCAATTAAAAATTGTTGATCAAGAAATAAAATTAAAACAAAAAAAAAATTAACATCTAATAGAAAATAAAAAATTAAATAAAAAAAATAAATGGAAAATAGTAAACATTCGAAAAAAAAAAACTCTTACTCTTCCTTGAGGTCCTTGCTCTCCTTGAGGACCAAAGTCCCCCTTCTCACCTTTGACTCCTCTTCTACCTTGGTCACCCTGGTTTCCCTTGTGTCCCCTCTTACCTCTCTTACCTAATGGCCCGTCAAAACCTCTTTCTCCTTGAGGTCCTGAAGGCCCTTCAGGTCCTCTCTCTCCGATGTCACCCTTCTCTCCCTTGTATCCTCTCTTACCTCTGCGTCCTTGCTCTCCTTGTGGCCCAGTTGGCCCGGTGTCTCCGTGGTGGCCTTTGTGTCCTCTTTTTCCTTTGCGTCCGATGTCTCCCTTGTGACCTTTGTGTCCTCTTTTACCTCTTTTACCTTCCTAAAAAGAAATAAAAAAGATCAAGTTAGGAACATTTTTGTTAAAAAAAAAATTAAGGGATTTTTTTTCCAATGAAAGAAATTAGTTTATAAAAATGATCACAATAATTAACATGAAAGATAAAATAAAATAGTATCATACTATGTTGAGATATAAAAATTAATCCAAATTTTTTAGTAGATTAAAATATTAGAAAAATTCAAAAAAATGTAATGTGATCACTATGAAACAATATCTATAATAGTTGGTTTAGTGAAGATAATTGATCGAAAAAAACTTACTTTTCCTTCAGGTCCCAATGGTCCTTCAGGTCCTCTTTCTCCGTCATCTCCCTTCTCTCCCTTGTATCCAATATCTCCCTTCTTACCTTTAGGTCCCTTCTTTCCTCTCTTACCTTCCTTACCTCTCTTCCCTTGAGGCCCGATCTCTCCGTCCCTACCCTTCTGTCCCTTCTCTCCTTCAGGACCAAAGTCTCCCTTCTCTCCCTTCTCTCCTCTCACTCCTTGATCACCTCTCTCTCCTTGAATACCTTGATTTCCTTTTCTACCTCTCTGGAAGAAAAAGAAAAAAAAAAAAATTTTAAAAAAAAATTTTAAAATGAAAACAGCAAATGAGTTTGTTACCTTTCCTTCAGGTCCTTCAGGTCCAATTTCTCCCTTTTCTCCTTGAATACCTTGCTTTCCTTCAGGTCCAAAAGGCCCGATGGCACCTTGTCTGCCTTGTTCTCCCTTTCTACCTCTCTTTCCTCTTTCTCCTTGAGGACCTAAGTCTCCCTTCTCTCCCTTCTCTCCTCTCACACCTTGTTCTCCAACTTTTCCTTGTTTGCCAGTTTTTCCTCTCTAAAGAAATGATTAAAAAATTAAAAATTTTGAATAATAAAAACGTTGTGAAATGAAATTTAATTGAAAGATAAATTGATTAATCTTTGATAGATATAAAATTAATACCAATTATAATATGGGTTGTTACAATTAAAAATAATTATGATTAATGTATATTAAAATTGGGATATTATCAAATGATATTATCATGTTATAAGATTTTTGGTAGTAGAATTGTATTTATTTTCTTTGTTTTTCTTACTCTTCCTTCTTTTCCTTCTCTGCCTTCTCTTCCTTCAGGTCCTTGGAGACCTTGATCTCCTCTCTCCCCCTTTTGCCCTTGGATGCCTTGTTTTCCTCTTCTACCTTGGATACCTTGCTCTCCCTTGTCCCCAAAATCTCCCTTCGCACCCTTTCTTCCTCTGATACCTTGCTCGCCTCTTTTACCTTCTTCTCCTTGTGGCCCGACTTCTCCCTTGATTCCTTGAGGTCCGATCTTCCCTTGTTTGCCCTCTTTACCTCTTCTACCGTGTGGACCGACTTCTCCTTTGAATCCTTTGGGTCCTTTTTTACCTCTCTATATTATTAGCAAGAAGCAAGAAATTAAAAATAAGATTTGTTAATTTTCATCTATCAGTTATGGAATATGTTGAAATAATAATTTGGATCACCCATAATATAATATCTCTATATATAATATATAAACCTCTTATTAATTCTCAAAAAATGAAGTTGAGCTCCATTAATAATATTAATATTTCAAAAAATTCTTTTAAACTTACCACTCCTTGAATTCCTTTTTGACCTTGTTCCCCTTGCTCTCCTTTATCTCCTTGGATTCCCTTGTATCCTCTGTGACCGATTCTACCTTGATCACCTCTCTCTCCCTTCTCTCCTTGGATTCCTTGGGGTCCAGGTCTTCCATGGTGTCCTTTATCTCCCTTGTGACCTTTCTCTCCAACATTACCTTGATCTCCTTGATTTCCTTTGTGTCCCTTGTGTCCTCTCTATCAAGATAAAAATGTTTTAAATTTTCAATAAAAAAATTGAAAAAAAATTTGTACTTTTCCATGATCTCCTTGGTTTCCTTTGTGTCCTCTTTTACCTCTGTCACCTCTTTCTCCCTTTTCTCCCTTTCTTCCACGTTTCCCTTCAAGTCCAATTCCTATCTTTCCTTCAGGTCCTTGCTCTCCTCTCTCTCCTTTATCTCCTTGGTTGCCTTTGTGACCTCTATGACCATGATGACCAACATCTCCCTTTTCTCCTTTTTCTCCAGTTTTTCCTCTGAATCCATCCTAATTCATCAATGATAAAATATATTAATGAGTTCAATATATATATTTAGGCATATAAATTTCATAAATCTCAAGATTTGACGATAACAATCGATTGTTATTTCTTAATTTTTACCTTTCCTCTAAATCCTCTAGAACCCTTTTCTCCTTGTGGTCCTTGTGGACCAATATCTCCTTGTGGTCCTGCTTCTCCTGTTTTTCCTCTTTTTCCTTGTGGTCCAGTCGCACCAAGCTCTCCTGTCACTCCTTGTGGACCAATAGGACCGGTAGCTCCGGTTTTTCCTATGATGCTTTTACCTCTAAGACCAGTTCTACCCATGGGACCTTGATCTCCCTTTACACCCTTAAGTCCCTTTCTTCCACGTCCAGTTGCTCCTTTTTGTCCCTTTTCACCTTGTTCTCCTTCTTTTCCTTTCTGCAATAAAAAAAAAATTAAATCGATAGTTAACAAGATGAATTGAACTATCATCTCAAGGTGATCAATATAAATTTTTCATCATAGATATGGGAGACATTAATATTTTAAATAAAGATATCCCACTTTGTAGGTGTTTTAGATCAAAAAAAAAAATAGATATGGGAGACATTATTTATTGCCCAAATTATTTAATTTTCCAATTTTACCTTTCCTCTTGGTCCTTGAACTCCAGTAGCTCCAGAATCACCTTTATCTCCTTGTTCTCCTTTTTCCCCTTGAACTCCCTTTTTACCTCTTTTTCCTGGTCTTCCTCTTTTTCCAGCACCTCTATCACCCTTTTCTCCTTTCTCTCCTATTTCACCTTTATCTCCATCAGGTCCTTTTTTGCCTTTTTTACCATGCTGAAGAAAAATGATGGGTAATTTTTAATGAATGTTAAAATTTAAAATAAAAATGTGAGGTTTTATTCATTATGAGATTCCATTATAAACTAAAATTGTTATATCTAATATAAGGTTTGATTTTTTATCGTTTTAAAAATATCCTCAATATCCTTGATTATTGTTAATTTGTCTTTGATAAAACTAATAGATTTATTCTCTCAATATCATTTTTTTTTTACATTATATTATATTTTGGATTTAATAATTTTTTACATGTCCGGGTATTCCTTGTTCGCCTCTAGGTCCAGTTGCACCTTGTGCACCTACTTCTCCGACAGTGCCATCTTTTCCGTCTCTACCAGGGACTCCCTTTTTACCACGATGACCCTTATCACCCTTCTCTCCTTTGTGACCCCTTCTCCCGTGGTCACCCTTCTCACCTTTCTCTCCATTAAATCCTGCATCACCTTTTTGACCTTTATGTCCATGATGCCCTCTAGGTCCTGTTGCACCAGTCAAACCAGTATCACCTTGTTCTCCCTTTTCTCCATCTTTTCCATCACGTCCATCACGTCCATTATCTCCATCTTTTCCAGGTCTTCCTGGTTTTCCAAACTCTCCTCTTTGTCCCTTTTCTCCTTTTTTACCATCTTTTCCGGGTCTTCCTGGTTTTCCATTTCTTCCAGGTTCTCCCTTTTGTATTTCTTTTTGGGGATGATCATCGTAGAAATCATCATAGAACTTTTTGGATTTTAAGTTCTTAGGTTCTTCTTTTTTTTCCACATTTTCTTCATTGTTGGTTGTGGATTGCTTTCCAGAAGATACTTCATCCAAATTTTCTAAAGTGAAATCATTTTTTATATTTCTCTCCACTTTCTCCATTTCTTCTTGATGTTGCCCATTTACTTTCATCAACATCAAGCTTAAAAAAGAGAATATTATCAGTGCTATAAAAAAAGATCTATTCATTTTTTTTTATTTTTTTTGTGCCTCTTGGAATTTGTTAAAAAAAAAGAAAAAAAAAAAATGATCTATCTAACTTCCTTGTTTCTAATCAATTATTTCAAACTCAATATTATTTTATTTCCTAATACGATCTATTGATCTCCTTATACAAGTCAAATAAAAAATTGTATTTTTCTTCCATTTTACAATTGTTAATACAGTATATGGTGAAAATTATTTTTCCTTATTCAAATGAAAAAAAAAAAAATAGCTTCAGAATGTATTTAAATAACAATTCTATTTGGTATATCAACTCACCAGATTTTGTCTGTACATTCGTTTTTGAATTTATCATTTTTTGATTCCATACAGCAATCATTCCTTTTTTTATCATGATGATGGATCACTTTATGGATGTGGAGAAAATGTAATGGATTTATAGTGCATCTTAATTTGGATTCTATTTGCTATCTTATCATATTATGTTTTAAATCTTAAAGCGACAACATAACCCAAAATATAATTTGATTAATTCATTTTTAATTTGTAATAGAGTTTGGGGGCATTAGGAATATTGCCAAAAGAATCTGCAATAGTGGATATGAAATTCATAATGAAGGATGATGAGATCAAGAGCATAGCAAGTGGATACAATTTCACCTTGATCTTGAAAATAAACGGAGATTTATTGGTATCTGGTGATAATAACTTTGGGCAATTGGGGATGGAAGGCAATGCTCTCTACCAATTTACATTGTTGTTGAATGATAAAGATATCAAATCAATACATTGTGGGGAGGAACATTCTATTATTTATTATAATAACGGTGATTTGAAGTCTTTTGGTAATTTTTCGGAATGAAAATTTGTGAGTGAAAATGATCGATAATTAACAACATATACAAATGATAATATGATAATTAATTCATTGAATTAATGATTTAATTCATTTTGAATCTCATCGATCGATTATCTTGAGTATAAAAATTGATACAAATTATATGGCACAGATTAATTCAATTTGTATAAATCAAAGATGTTTTTTGTTCCAAATATTCTTGGTTTTTGCAGTATAGAAAAAAATTATTCAAAGAATTTATTATATTATTTTTAAAATTTATTATTCATAAATTTATTATATTATTTTTCAATGGTTCAAATAAAAATAAATTGAAAAAATTGAAATACTGAATATAAATCAAATATGTATACACAATTCCCATGAATCATTGACATGTCCAAATATTACAACTTTGTTAGAGGTAATAAAATTTTTACTAACAAAATTTAAACTGTTGTAATATTTTTGAACGTCCCAACATGAATCAGAATAATTATAATTTCAATGACAACAATACTTTTTGTTATCTCTAACAATAATAATCATCTCAATAATAACAATAATAATTTCAATTTCATCAACAACAGCAATAATTATAACCAAAATATTAATTATAACAATAATAATTCCAAATTTTTTTTTTAAGAATCGATTTTTCCACAATCAAAAATTTCTGAGAAATTCACAGATCATGAAAATATTTTAAATAATTTTTTAATTCATTATTACATACATAAATATTGTACATTTCTTTCATTTTTTTATGATTTCAATTTAGGAAACAATACGTCTGGTCAGCTAGGCACCAATTTAGACAGACCCAGCGGTGGAATTCAAAAGGTGATGAACGACAAAGAAATAAAAATGATTAGTTGTGGAAGAAACAACACTTTTCTTTACAGAGAAAATGGAGATTTGCTTGCATTTGGGTCCAATGTAATTTTGTTAAATTTTGTTTTAAAATAATTTTGAAATTAATTAATTTTTTTTTAAAGCAAAATGGTATATTTTTATTCGATTAATTTTGTTATATTTTTTTTATTTCTTTATTATTTTTTTAAATTAATTTTAATTTTATTTTCAAGATTTTCATTTTTTATTTTTATTTTTATTTTTAGAACTCCTCCAAATCTAATATTCCACAAAAGTCCAGACATTAAAACTTTATATTTCCAATTT